>JAJKFI010010889.1:147754-169684 GCA_029204185.1 Lerista edwardsae
GACAGCCTCTGCGTTTCTCTCGTTCCACAGGCAGAGCTGCAGAAGGCAAATGAGACCCTGGGGGCCAAAGACGTAAAGGGCGCTGAGGACAGCTGGGGGGGGCTGTTCTGATAAATCCCAGCACCTTTGACAGCCTCTGTGAGCCTCCATTAGAGCCTCCATTATTTTCTGTGTTTTGAATTTAGCAATATTTCATGCTGTTCCCATGAACGGAAGAAAGTTATATGCCATTAAAAATTTCACCAACAATTGTACAGGAAAATTGACCAATTACCAGACTAACTCAAAATGTGCTTTAACAATTACTTTTACCCCATCTGTTTCTGGAATGTGCCAAACACATTTCCACAGATCTGTATTCTGATCTACCTAGCACGCATTATTTAACATACCTTCAAAGAACATACTTTAAAGTTCAGGTTTTGGAGTTTATTATTCTTCACTATGTACAAGTACATCTAAAAAAGTCTATTTGAATATGAGCCATATTTAAGAGGAATAAATGAAAATCTCACAATGTTGTTCAACACTTTATAATGCTTAATCTGTTTGATGAAATATCAGTGACCTTCGCACATGGTCTGTTTTCCTGCACTTCAGCCCAAAAGCAAAATGTCAAATACTGCAGTATTTTCAACGCTACTGCTGGTGGAGAATATTAAATGGAATTGGTTGATTGATTAAGGTTTCAGGGTGCTTAGCATATTGTGGGCACAGTCTGCCTATACAACTTTTTATCAGTGACGTAGGCGTGCCAATGGGGCATGTTCTGTATTCTGCAATGGAAGAGTAGTAAAAGAGGCCTCTTCAAGATAAAGGAATGTTCACTTACCTTGGAACTCCTTTGTCCTTAGCCCAGTGCTAGAATATTAGTTAGGGTTTTGCCCTGTTTTTCATATTAAACAGCCCTGGTAACAAGTGGGCCCTGTTACTGTGAACCTCCCCACCCCTACTCAGTTGGCTCATGTAGGGCAATTCCCTCTCCTTGTCTTTCTACCAGTCCAGCTGCTGTTTTTTTTTATTCACAGACTCTTCAGCATTGCATAGCTTTTGGAAGAGCAGGGTGTCACTGAGCATGCTCAGTCCACAGGAACCTTTTGCCTCCCCCTTTTTTCTATTAATTTACGCACATATATTTCTGTGTACCTAGAGATACCCCTCAGCATGTAGATACCACTATATTGCTATGTTGGAATGTGTCTCAAATCAATTCAGGAGTCTCCAGTTACCATCCACCCCAATCCCAAACTTGTGCAAAAGTCCTAGTACGCACCCATGGCAACTTGACCCCTGCTGACTAGAGTCTTTTGGAGCTATTTCAATTGACACCCAATTCAAACTTGCAAGCCTGGTACTGTAGGGGTGTGTGTGTGTGTGTGTGTGTGTGTGTGTGTGTGTGCTTTAAATTAATTTAATTAAGAGCTTAATTCCCTGCCTCTCTACCAGTTGCTTTTGTGGAATTTGCCGGCTTTTGGTAGCTATAGCTAAGGTTACGTGATACAAACAGGTTCAGAGTGCCTAAACGTTTAACCATTGTATAGAAGATGAATTTGGGCAGGTGCAGCTCATCATGGAAGGGTTTCAAAAGCTTCCCCAGTTTGTATCTGGCTTTATAGCCCCTCTATTTGGTCAAGTATTCATGAGATCCAGAATAACTCAATCTAATAAGGGGCTTATCTAGCTCCTGTAGCATGAGTTATGAGACCTCGGGGTTGTTGGTTCAAATCCCTGATGGGGTCAGCAAAACCACAAAAGAATATAAAACTAATTTAAATGCATGATAAACCTCCAGAAATCCCCTGTGTGGAGCCCAGCAGCAAAACTGAGTGCAGGGAAATCAACACAATCATTCGAGTTGCCGAAACGTGGAAATTCCGCATTGAATGATATCTAACATGATTATTCAAAAATACCAAGATTTTACAATTTGGGACAGTAGTGGTGTCAAGTGTGTCACCTGGTAAGGCCTGCACACCCACACTCCCTAGCCATTGCACTGCTCCTGAAGCCCCAGGGCTCCTAGAAGCATATGTTGAGAAACACTGACCTAGAACGATGCCTGTTAAAGGACGTTGCCAAACATGTGTGACCCCTAACTGAAATGAAGTGTATATCTGCACTCCGCGTAAATGCAGACTTACCTGGCTGTATCATAAACATGAACTACAAAATCAAGATTTTTTTTCCTTTTATACGCACTTGTATCATTGAGGTGAATGAAATTGCAGACTAGAAAGTGTTGCGAGAAGGAAAAAATTTTGTCTCTGGATGTACCATACAATATTTTTGTAACATATAATTTTGCTGTGTCTTATTAATTATATTCAGATGTCTTCAGAGGATGAAGCAATTATAATAATAGATGGTGTAATTACATGTTCAGTGGCTATATAATAAGGCTGCAGTTCTGACAAATTTGAGCAATATACCCATTTCTGCTCATGAAGGCGACACAATGGAGTTGCCGTCCAGTAGTAAACGTGTCTCATAAGTTAGGGATTCTGAATATATTACTCTACGTGATGCCCCCTATATTTTATGAAGTAGAGTGAGTGATAGTGTGGAATAGTCAACCATGTGTCCTTTGACAAATCATTTTCAATCTGGTTTGACATTGCCCTTGAAGAGCTCGTCATTTAGGCATTTATAATTTTACTCATTATATTAATTTTTTAACATTATGCAGGTGATATAAAATTCATGATTATATGGCAATTGAGAATTTCACATAACCCAGCTACCTGTTGTGTTCAGCATATTACTGTCTTCTGTTCCACATATCCTCCCATACGTTTTCCCATACATACTAGTCTACCCTCTTAGATAATCTAAGGGGATCTCCGTCAAGTGCCCCCTCTGTCCCAAGTTAAAGGGATGGCAGCTCAGGGGCGAGCCTTCTCTGTGGCGGCACCACATATATGGAATTCCCTTCCCAAAGAAGGAAAAGCAACACATTCCCTCATGGCTTTTTGGAGAGGGCTCAAATCATACCTATTTTGTCTGGCCCTTGGATGATGATCGGCTGTCTGTCCCCCTGGAATAGTGCTATAGCTTGACTGTTCCACTGGACAATTGTTTCCCCTCCTAACATGGCCTGACGGAAAGAGTTGAGTTTTGCCCTGTTTTTGAATGTTCTGTGTGTTTAATGTTTTTAATGCGTTTGTTTTTTATGCGTTTTAGTTATGTGTTACATTGTACTTTATGTTCTCTATAAGCCACCCTGGGTATTTGGTTCAGCATAGGAAAGGTGGGGTATAAATTCTTCAAATAAACAAATAAATATTGAAACACATAGAAGTGCCTTCTCAAATTAGAAGAGTTATCTAAGATGAATATTTCAATTAAAATACTACACCAAAAGAAAATGAATTGGTTGGGATTTGCCCGGGATGGGCCTGGCGCGACCGCCACCTTGGAAGGAGCTTGGGTTGACAAGCCTGGCGCAGGAGGTTCCCCACGGATGCCCGACTTACCTGCGGTGCCGAGGGCCTTGCGGTGCTCTGTGGCAGCAGCACTTGGACAACTGGATGGGCAGGCAACCCTTGGCCCAACACCTGGACTCAGGCAGCATCGACCAGGTAAGTCGGGCATCCGTGGGGAAGCCTGACAGGGTTATCAAGGTGAAATAATATATTCAGGCAATTCACTGGTCTTCTTTTCATGGTTGCCTGAGGTCAGCATCAGGTCTGAATGAGGACCCAATTGTGTGTAATAAAAACTCCCAATGTTGTGGCTCCAGTCCCCCCCTCCAGCTGCATGCCTGGGCAGGGTAACATCACTATGCCCCGCCAGGGTGGCCCCCCCACCCTCATGATTTGCCCAGCCACACCTCCCTATGCCCAGAATTGCTCCATTTAGGAGTGGTCCAAACCCAAGGGAGGGCAGGGGACCACAAAGCATACAGGTTTTCTGCACTGCTGCCCCCTGCCAAAGCCAGTGCCCACTGTGCTCAGCCCCTGGCACCCTCCCTATGCCTCTGCTTCCCTGTCATCCCCTGCCTCTGACTTTGAAAAGGCCGGAAGTTAGTGACAATTCAGGACAGCCAAAGGAAACGAGGGAGAACAAGAGCTGGTGGGAGTTCTAGAGGTTACCACTCTCTCCAGTTTCCTTCTTCCTTCCCTGCTTTCCTTGCCTTTTCAAAAGGCATGGGGCACAGGAAGGAGCTGTCTTAGGCAGCTTCTGGGAGGAGAAGGAATTGTGCTTGCACCCACCAGCCTGGTAAGCCCAAGCTCAGGAGGGAAGATGCACAAGGGGCAAAGGAGAAAGGAGAGGAAAACCACGGGGGGAGGGCAAGAAAAGGGGAGGGGAGGCCAGAAGCTGAGTCATGAGGGCAGGCTCAAAGGCCTGGTGCAGCTTGATTCTAGCCCTTGACTGCACATAGGTTCGGTTCATAAGACTCTTAAACGTGTAGAAACAGAAACAGGGGTTTCTTAGTTTTCCCAGATCTTGAGGATGCGATTTTATGTATAAGAAAACGAACCTCAAGTTAATACCTTCAATATCTTTACACATGGCTTCATCATTCCTTCTGTTGTGCACTGAACGCCAGCTGAGTAAAGAAACCAAATGACCATCTTGTCACAGCCACTTGACCTCACACACAACTGCTTACACAGCAGGTCATGTGAAATGGCCCTTAAAAATGAAGTCATTAGTATTACAAACATGATGCAGGAGGACAGCAATCAGAAGAGCCTGGACCTCCAAAGAAAGATGGCAACTCCTGAGATGCTTTTCAGAAGCACTCTTGCCCTTTCTGTTTAAAGGTAATGGAAATTAAAGGCCAATTCGTTTCAGTGGAACTTCACTTCCAAGAAAATAATCTTAATATTAGATTAGATAAGATTACTTTATTGTCATACATAACGTACAACAGAATCTGTAAGCTTTCCAGAACACGGACACACACCTTATACACTCAAGCCACCCACACAAATCTAGAATATATAAAACCACCAAATAACAATGCCATTCACTCAAGGACGCAACAAGCAGCAAGACAGACAGTGAATCTCAACACCATAGGAAATGCCTTGTTATCTTGTTCCTGGCAATTTCCTGAGTTCGCCATTTAGCATAATTACAGCCTTGGGATAAAAGCTGTTCGTAAATGGTGCGGTACGTGTCCTAATAACTCTATACCGTTTCCCAGAAGGCAACAATTCAAATAGGCTGTAGGCTGGATGGGACGAATCTTTAAGGGTACAATGTGACTTCTGCAGACAATGGGATATAAAAATGTCATCTAGGGCTGGAAGATATATCCCAATGATGGTCTGAGCCATCTTTATGATTCTCTGCAATGCCCTTTTGCTCATTGCAGAGCTGCTCCCATACCACACCAAAATGTCATGCCAGGACAATCTCAATGGTACAATGATAATAAGACACAAGCAGATGTTGTGGCAGGTTTAACTTCTGAGCATCCTCAGGAAGTATAACCACTTTTGTGCTTTCCTTAGTAACATGGTGGTGTTAACAGTCCACAAGAGATCCTCTGTGATATGAATACCCAAAAAATTTAAAACTCACAACCCTCTCTACCTCCTCGTCATCTATGTATAATGGAATATGCACTTCCTTTTTTTTCCCCTAAAATCAATTATTAGCTCCTTTGTGTTTTTTTTATATTAAGTGTAAGGTTATTCTCTTTACACCACTGCAACAGCCCTTGTACTTGCTCCCTGTAAGCAGACTCATTATTTCCAGTATAGGAAATTATTACAGTATAGGGATGGTTCCTGCGGCTCTGGAAATTGAAGGTTTTAACAGTCCTCGTTATGCAGTAAAGGAAACAGTGACAAAGCTAGAAGGGGCCAAAATGGTAAGTACTGCAGGTGCTGCAACACGCCATGAAAACCCTTCCACTCATTGTCAGAGCCATTCTGGGCACTGATCACAATGCTCAGGTGTTCCTCAAACCAAACAGCATCTCCTGTGTTTTATAGTTCATATGTTGCCTGGAATGCATTTGATGGTGAATGGGAGAGGCCACTTAAACAGTGCATTGCGGTGCCTGCAATATTTACCATCCCTCCCCCAGCTGTATCACTGAGTGGCCAATCCTAGTCAAACTCCAGCTCCAGGGTAAGGGGAACTCAGCTCAGAGGTAAGGGAACAAACACTCCTTTATCTTGAGGAGGCCTCTGTGACTACCCCCACCACTGCAGGATGCCAGTTAAGTGCTGGAAAATTGATTAGGATTGCGCCCTGAATGGAAGGCAAATGGAATCCGGGGGGAAATTTCATTAAAAACTACAGATTTCCTGCCATTCCTTTTTCCCTGTTATCTTCTGAGTTACAGGTAACAATGCATTAATAACCAACCCTTATGTCCCTGTATATAGGGGGTATAATAGAGGATTATATATCCCCCATCAGGCAATACTCCATTGGTTTTCCAGATAGACCACCAAGTTAGTCTGAGACAGAACAACTGCAAAGGGGATAAACACTGTAGGACATGTCAGTAAGGTCAGTTCCAAAGCTTTGCAATCACCTGATAAAGCAGGGTTTGTATTTAGATAGGTAGAAATAACCGAGCGGGCAAGATGGAGTGCCTTATTTTGTCACTTTTAGAAGCAAGAAAATGGATCTTGCCACGGCAGAGCAGGCTAAAAGTGAAGACGCCGAGGCACCTTCCCTGGCTACAGAAGTCGGCACCTTTCTGCCCTCTCACTTTCAAACTGAAAGCTCAGATTAGATATCGATTACTGAAATGGCACAGGTTAAGATGCTTTATTTTCTGCTAGTCCAGCAAATTTAGGATTCTTATTTCACTTAAATGGTCTTGGTTGAGTTAGGTTGACTGGTCTTCGAGCACCTTGCCAAACTGGGCTAATCCATTACCTGTTCTTCAGCCAGGGTGGGGGAGAAGCCCCAATTCCATTTTTTACTCTTGTCTCAGGCTTGAAACATTAACAGGAAGTTAATCTTATCCTGAGGCAACCTACTGACAGTGTATACTCCAGCAGGGTGTAGAGTGTGTCATAGTTATTGCTTCTCCTTGAAAATATTACCCAAAGAAACGGTTTGGGGGAAGAAAATATTCAAAATTCAGAAGGATAAAACAAAGACATATGAAAGGTAAGATGCCTCAGAAATAACCAGTCATCATGCAGGTCTGTGGCTACTTGAACGTTCTGAAACCTCTTTAATAAACAGAAGAAAAGAAAAGGCCCATCTAGTCCAGCTTCCTGTATCACACAGTGGCCTACCAGGTGCCTCAGAGAGCATATGAGAACAAGATCCTCACATCCCGTAGCCACTCCCTTGCACAAGCCTATGCAGGTCTACTCAAAAGCAAGTCCCACTGTGTTTAGTGGGGCTTACTCCCCAGAAAGTGAGCCCAGGATTGTATCCTTAGGCATTTCACCCTCACTTAGAAGAAAAATTGACTGCTTAAATGAATATCCCTTTAATTATTATATCCCTGGGGTCTAGCTCAGCCCCCTCAGTCTGCTGGGGGGGGGGTGATCCCAATCAATGCCCAGCCAAGCTCCACTGTTCCAATGTGTGTGTGTGTGGGGGGGCGACTGCTGGGCTGTGTATAAACCCACCCAATCTAGCCAGGCAAGCAAAGAAACAAGGGGGGCAGTCCTGCCCACACTGCCGGCTCTGCGCTGGCAAGGAACGCGCACAGAAATCTTGTGGGGAAACTGCCACCACTGCCGCTAACAGGCACCAAGCAAGACTGAAAACTGTGCGCTCGGAAGCACAGCAAACCGTCTGATGCAAAAGCAGGCTGGAGGCACTTGTGCCGGGAGCTCCGACCCTATCCCTTCCATTCCACGAGGCCCGTGTGTGAGGCAGGCCTCGACTGGCTGCCCACAGGCGCCTGCGCGCATCCCACCTGTGTGGAAGCCCAAGAGCGCTCCTGCTATGCCAGCACTTTGCTCCTCCCCAGTGCTGCGCAGGAGGCAAGCCAGCCAGCCCCTGCTTTCTCCTCCCCGCAGCCTTCCACGCCTCCTACAATGCTCCTGAACGACTCTTTTTGCTGCCGAACGGGCCCAAATGGGCCCAATATGCAGAGCACTGAGACATGCTCCCTGCCCCTTCCAGTCCTTGCCTCATTCATGAGAGAGGTGGAAGCCCAGGCAGGGGCGGCGCAGGGGCATGTGCCTCTAAGTTGGGGCGGCATGGGTTCTGATTAGCTGAAAGGAGGTGAGGTGAAAGGGCAGCTGGTCGTGGCTGGGTGATAATGACGGTAACAGTGGCAGTCTTTCTGTGCCTGGTGGGGGCTCGCCAGCAGCAGCAGCGCAGCAGTATGGCTCGGTGTGCCCACAGCGAGGGTTCAGCGTACCACCTCTGTCACCTGTGCCATAGGTTCGCCATCACTGTTCTAGGACAATGGTTCCCAACCTTCTGTCCCTTTAAGACAGGATCCAAAAACATCTGAAGACATGTAGGTTACAGTGCCTGTCACTTCTGGGTTCTCCACCCTGGCACTTCTGGGTGCCGCCACCCCTGACAACAGGGAGGTAAGAAGCTCTGACATAACCCCTTTCTTAACGCCCTGTTGTCAGCGGCAGCGGTGAGAACCCAGAAGTGACAGGTGCTGTTGCCTACAGGTTTCCATCCCCTAAAGGGGGGAGGATTTTTCAAATGCAAAGCCGGGGTGGGGGTGGTTGTGACCCTCAGGTTGGGAACTACTGTTCTAGTACAATCTAGACATGTCTGAAGGTTTGCAAGCCACAGGTTCTTGCTGAACGCATTGAGCTTTCCATAGGTTTCATAGCTTTCTTTTCCTCCAACTCATTCCTATCAAAGAACACAAGAACACTTTCCTTTAGTAAGATTTCTCTTTAAGGAGGCAGGCAGCAAATATGAGGCACTCCCCAGTTTAACTATACCAGGAGAAAATGTTAGGAAAAGGAACAGATAGTTTAGAAAGGATCCTATGCTCACATCTCTTGTCTTGCTACATCAGAATCAGCTCTGTGAGTGACCTCAACAAGCTGTGAAGCAGTGCACTCACACTTGTCACAAACAGAGTACTACACAAAGTTACAATTTTTGTTCAGGAGAGTGTTCTTGCTGTGCTGGAAAACATAAGGTGCAAAGGAGTTACTGGTAGTCATTTACTGGTGTAAATATTTCTTGTGTTTTATCCAAGATAGAGTGTAGATTACTCCCATGAATAGAAATGATATCATTAAAAGCTTCTCTAAATTTAGGGGATCATTTAGGGCACATCCAAAGCCAGGTTTGAGTATCGCAATTGATTGTACTTTGTGCATAATGATACTTTATATCACAGATTGGTTTGTAGTCTGGCTGTATTTAGAGCGGTTACCTTTCTTGTTGGCCTTGTTCACGTGAAGCTTGACATATAGAAATGAAGGAGAATGCTACCCGAGGGACTCACAACCGACTGGGACCCCACAAGCCATGGACTCCGACCTGGCTCAACCCGCCACCATTGCCACTGATCCTGCTGAGAGGGGGCCTTTTGGAAGGAAAGCACCCCTTGGACTGAACCCCACGCCCTGGTGGGTGCCACCATTTGTATGGACTATCGGGGGTCCCTGTGACGTAACGGGCCCCCATGAATGTCAAATCATTGACCCAAATAAACCGGTCATGTCGAACCTCTACTGCCTCGCAGGTAATTCTCGCTGTGCCCCGTGCTCTTGATCACCCCAGGCCCCCCGCACCCCCCGAACCCAGCATGGAGATGACATGGGGGTAAGGGGTCACCACTGGCGCCAGCCCGTGCCAGACCCCAGAACCAGAAGGACACAATGTGGAGCCTGTGGGCAGTACATAACACCACCACAGGCAGTGGGTTATTTCAGGGTGAGCGGGAAAGGCGTGTGGAGGGTGGAACTGAGAAGGGGGAGGGGTGGAACAGTGTTGGGATTGGCCATGGCTTTCTCGACTGGATCCTAACATGGAGTCTGTGCTGGCAAAATAATCATTGGCGGCCTAGAATCCTTACTAGGGGAAAGGAATGCATTTGTGGTGCTCGTAGGATGCAGCAGTTGTCATTTTGCTATCACTGCCCCTACAGGGGCCAGGTAGTTTAGTATAGGACACTAGGCTATAAGAATTTTGTTTTGCATGTGCAGTGGTGTGTGTGTGTGTGTGTGTGTGTGTGTGTGTGTGTGTGTGTGTGAGAGAGAGAGAGAGAGAGAGAGAGAGAGAATAGGCTATTCATCTTACTATATAAAATACATTAAAACCATATCAAGTTGACTTTATGTCTGTTGGCAGAAAGATTCAGCATTTATCCCATTTCATATTAGGGAAAGAGACACCTTAATAGGTTTCCCTTACTTGCTTTTGTTTCTCTTTCTTGACAACTAAAAGGTATCCTTCGCTACAGCACTAGAGATTTCCTTTGTTTGTACTGACTGGGTTTTGTGTTACACTCTACAGTGACGGCAATGGGCAACGTTTTGATGTCCTCTCTTCTCATGAGGTAGCCATGAGCTTCAGGTTCAGGATTTGTCCTTCCAGGGAGCAATCAGGCTTGAGTTCCTGGAGGACTGACCGATTGGATCTCCTTGCAGTCCAGGGGACTCTCAAGTCTTCTCCAACACCTGCTAGGATTAGGTTCCTGGAAATCCTCAAGAGTGAATTCACAGATAATGAATCATTGGTCCTATGGGATCAATGGAGTTCGGTGCAAGGGGTACCTTATCTGCCATCAGAAGAAACCAACAGAGACCCTCAGGAAGCCAGCAGAGTGCAGCAGGAAGTGCCAAAAGTTATCTGAATGCTGCAGAGACCTTCCAGAAGTCACAGGGAACTTCAGAATGGCACCTGCAACCAGCACTGGCCCCTTAAACATGGCCGATGGATGCCTCTGCCGGTCATTTTAGAGGGGTCAGTACTGGTTTCAAGTGACATTCTGCCCCTCGCAGAAAAGTGAGATTGCAGATAGTGAGGTCCTATATAAAGAGGTTTGACTTATCACATTTATTGCCTGCTCTGTCATAATGCAGGACAGGCAGACTTTAAAAAAAATCTCACTTTTGATATTTTAAACGACTGAGGGCCCAATCCTGTGGGCCTCAGTGCCGGTGGTACAAGTGTGTTGTAAACGTGCTGTATGGCACTTACAGCACCAGCGGTAAGCCGTTACTCCCAGTAGTGGTCCAACATCGGCCTGAAGTGCCTGGAGGCAGCAACGCGACACCAGCAGAGGCACGAGACAACAAGATGCTTGCATCCTGTGGCCACTCCCTTACACCCAGTACTCTGAAGTAGCCTACTACTAACGTAAGGAGGTTGCACAACCCATCATTGCCTATAGCCCATGATGGACCTTTCCTCCAGATATCCGTCCATTCCCCTCTTAAAGGCATCCAGGCCAGATGCCATCACCACCTCCTGTGGCACTTCCTTTTGGGTGCGACAATCAATACATGTAGGTGGCTCCTGGGGAGAGAATTTCTTGGGTGAGGCACCTCCCGCACCCTGTAACTTCTTCCTGAAGAAGACTCGGCTTTTTTTTAGGCACCAGGCCAAGACTACCCTGTTCTCCTTGGCCTTTTGCTGCTGTTTGATGCTGCTGTTTGATGCTGCTGTTTTCTTGTGTTTTCTTTAATTGCCACTGTTTTTTTCTATAATTTCTCTTACCTCTGTATTTATTTATTATTATCTAGTTGTTGTACTTTCTATTTGTTTAATTAAATGTATATTTAATGTTTAATGCTTAATGTATATAATTAAAGCTCCAAACATTTTAGCTTCAAATGGATTCTCTGTGACATATAACATGCTTCTAATACTTGTCACAGCTTTTTGAGCACATTTGAACATTCTAGAACAGGGCAACCGAAGCAGAGAGAAGAGTCCAACTTCTCCATTAATTCTTTGTTGTTCAAGCAGTCTTTTAACAGAGGTTTGGCAGCAACATTGTTAACTTGGCTAATCTCTTCTTCAAAGAATCACTGCATGTCTGTTTTATGATATTTCTGCTGTACTAGACAACAAATGTCTAGAAGGAAGTAGTGAGGGAATTCATAGCAACCAACATTTATTGAGGATAGAAATCAATGGATCACATATAATAGTCATAGCCTGCTCTCATTACCTAGTTTTATTATGTTTTACGTTAGCACAGGATTGTTTCACATGTTGTATTTTTGTTTTGTGAGAATGGTCAGTCCAATAACTGTGGTTATTGTCTAGGGAGAAACTGATATGGAGGTCCAACAAATGAAAGACTTATTTCTGATGTTAATTACCTTGATAAATCTTCAGGCAGTGTTACATTCAGATATTATGAGTATAAACCAACACTGGTGCAAATTACAAGTATCTCCTCAGGGTCCATTACATTACATAAATGATGTTCCACCAATGGGACTACAACCAAGATCTAAGACAATAGCTCGGAAAGTTAAATTAGAACAAATGATAGTACTCATTGACTCATTTTACTTGGAGGCAATTAAGATATGAGCAATTTGTTTTAGTTGAATCCTTAAAAAAAGTTCTTTGTGACTATCATCTAGCTCATTCTAATGCCTTGTTGTTGTTTGTACAAATGCTTTATGGCTGTCCACATCAAGACATTGTTCATTATTTCGTAAATTATTCTCGAAACGACCTGACAGTTGGATAGGCAACCTGATAGTTACAAAGACTCCCTAAAGGAATGACACAAAGGAAGACCTCCCTTTGGTGGTGATGGTGACCCATGGGTGCCGATCTGCCCTGCAGGCCAGCTGGGGGGGGGTTGGAATTCTAGAATTCCAAAATTCAGTTATTGTTGTGCTGCCACAGGAGCTCTCAATCAAAATTATCACTGTGCTTCTTCTTGATGATCCACAATCACTTGGGCAGCCCAATTCTAACTTGGGCTGGAGCAGGCAGGCCAGTTGGCCTGAGCTGCATCCTAACCCATGTAGGAGGCAGCAGCAGCTTAGTGCGGAGCAAGGGGCCCAATAGGACTGCTCCGATCTATGCCTGCTAAATAGCAGGCACAAGTTTGAGGAGGCTGCAGCAGCCTGAAGTGGGTCCATGTGGCCCTGAGACAGGGATTTGGATCTAGCATAACTGCCACACTCCACCTCCTCTCTGGACCACCCTGTCCATGGGACCACCCTCCCTCCACCACTCCATTCACTCAGAAAAGCCCCCGTGCTGGCCGATCTCAGCCGGTGTGAGGGTAGCTTACCTGCACCCATCTTTGGCCAACATTGCTGCCAGTGTCAGCCCAGTGCCACTCATCTTGGCACGAAAGTGTCTTACAGCATTTTCATGATAGCACCGAGAGCACAAAGGCAACATGCATCAGCCCAGTGGCGCATTAGGATTGTGCCCTTAGACGCTTTTGCAAACTGTAAGTTCAGTACGGAGACACTGAATGTTTTGCAGAAACCTGTTTGTGACAGAATTTCTTTCGCAAGATGACAGGTGTTATAGAGTAGACTGAAGGAGGCTCAGTGGCATTTAATCAGGCTCCTAATCCTAATCACACCTCTTAGAATGTTCAGCACTTTTGTTCTCTGTGCATAATGCATTTCGCCCATGGGCAGCACAATCCTATACCCTCCTTGTGCCAGCACTAAGCTCCTGCGCTGGCCGAACGCTGTCACAAATGTGCCAACATCAAGTGCGTCTGTGTCGGCGCTGTGGCGCTGGATCCGCCTGAGCAGCAGGACCAGTGTTCAGGAGCCGCTACGACCGCCGGCAGCGCTGGCCATGTGCCATTCAGTTGCTCGTCAGTGCAGGGCCGTCACGAGGGCATTCCAGAGGCGTTCCAGGGGTGTAACTGCACGGCACAGTGGGTGGAGACAGTGGTTGTGATGCAGGACGGCTGTTGTGCCATATCCTAACACCTGTACCCAGCCAGGCACCCGATTCGGGGTGCTTCTGTGTACGTTCCTCTGTGGTGGCAAAATAGCAGATGCAGATCCAAGTAGGCCCATAGGGGCAACCAGGGCTTATGCAGGTGCAAGGGGAAACCCTCCCCTGCTATGTCGGCCTTACTAGGCCAGCATAGTATAGGATTGAGTCCTGAATTACAGCAGAGATCTGTGTGACTCTAAAACACATTTTATGCTGAACATGATATTAATCGGTGTTCAGATCTAATGGGGGAGGGAGAATAGTGATATGGCAGTTTTTGTTTTGTGTAGAGATTTTATTTACTTTCAGATATATTGTAAGGTGCCATCAAATTAGTTCACCAGAAGCTTTGTTAGAAACTCCAGTGATAATGACGCAATTGAAATGCCTAAAAACATTTGTCTTTTTCTGGAATTACAAATTGTGTATTACAATTACAATAGAATTTCCCTCTTCAGATATTGTTGAATGGATTCCAGTTTAATTTGGAAAAGGCGATAAATATCCCCCTTCAAATTCTCCCAAATTGTGAAGCAACCTGGAAATAAGTTCAAACATGTTTCTTTTACCTTAAAAAAATAGAATATGCTTATTCTTGGCTGTGTAAAATAAAAGACACCTATTAAACTTCCACAAGTTTTGGCATTTTTGCCTACTTTTTCATTTTTCACAGATAACTAGGCTTGCATGTTCACCTGTTCCTGACACTGTATGTGACTCAACAAGTTGGGTGAATAAGTTAAGGTTCTGCTGTAGGTTACCTGTTGTGCTTGAGAAGCTACAGAAGATTTCATGCATTTGTTGCCTTGGTGAGAATCTCAGCTACAGCAATTACTCCCAAGTTTGTGATCCTGACAAAATGGAACAAGAGGATGACATATGGCTGAGTTATTGGAGCCGAAGGAAATAAAATGTAAGTTTTGTGCTCACCACGGAGGATGATTGAAATGTGAAGCTTCAAGGCTGCTGCTTCCACTACTGCCATAAAAAAACTGACTTGGAAAAAAAACAAGATATGAAATGACACATTAGGAATGCAAATTACACCCTGGACACGCAATTGGAGGTTTTGCAAAATAAATTGATTTTTCCGTAACGTCAGTCACTTCAGTGGATAAGGTAGACTAATTAGTGATGGGTAGAGGGATGACTATATGGGAACTGTACCATTAACACAGAACTGGCTATGATGGTGTGATAATATATGGCTGCTTTCCTGTGTTTAAACCCCTTTTCCAAATTGGAAAAGCACCTGCAGCTACTGGAGGGATGGAACTGCCATGTGTATTTATATGTGTACGATGTAGTCTAGACAAAACACAGCCAACAAATGTTGACATCTTCAGTCATTCAGTGAATATAGCAACACTGAATTTGAGACCATGTATTGTAACCCATGTAGAGTAGATGGGCATATTTCTAAGTAGACTTGCTAAATCGAGCCACAAATAAATGGGCCAATCCTAAACTGTGCCAGAACAAGCAGGCCGGAAGGCCTGTGCTGAATCCGGCACAATATAGGAGGCATCTGGAGGCTGGGAAAGGAAAAGGGATATTTTCCTTTTACCCTAGGGCAGGCCCCAGCCGCCCCAACAGGGCTACTTGGTTCTGCACCAGCAAAATAGTTGCTGCAAATCCAAGCATCCTAGGCAAAACCGACTGGACGGGGGATGAGGTTTAGGATCCACCATAAGTGTCACAATCTGTATCCACCCCCCCTGCTTGGACCTGCCTGCTGCACACCCCAAAACACCTCCCTTCTGCCCTCCCCTGCCCTTTCTAACCCACCAGGTTGGCCGAACGTGGCTGGCCTTACCTGCTGCTGGTTCCTGGAACAGATAGGCCAGCGCATGTCCTTGCACGAGCGTAGCTTGCTCTGGAATGATGCAGACATGCCATATGGCACATTTGAAACACTCTCAGGCCAGCACAAGTGACATGTGCCAGCCCAAACCGGCCTCTGCATTGAGCGTTAAGAATATTTCAACAAAAAGTGGTTCATAAAGCAGTTTATATAGCAAAATATGTAATAATATGTAATACTAGGATGTTATAATATTGTATGTAATAATAATAATAATAATAATTAATCATAATAATAATAATAATTAATCTTTCCCTGAATCCCTGAATATATTGAGAATCCTGTCAGTTTACAGATACTCAGCTGTACCTGCCCAGTGGGAAATTTATCCATTTATGTGTTCGAGGGCGCAGTCCAAGAAGTGACAATGCTATGTGCTAGCATTGGCGCAAAGTCACTAGCATCAATGCGGGGGTGCCAACTGGCACCCCCTGGTTGGTGCTAGACAGTGATGGGATCTACAAATGACCTGGGGAAATGCTGGGTGGGACTAGGCGGGACATCCAGGTGATTGGTAGCCCTTCTGCGGCGATCCACAGCTGCCCTGGCCTTGGGGGTGGGGGTGGGCTCGCCTCGGAGGATGGGTGAGGGTCACGCCGGGTGCCTGGGCGAGCAGCGGTGGGGCGCGCTAACCGGGGGCAGCCCCCCCTCCCGAGGCCAGGACAGCTGCAGAATGCTGCGGACAGGCAGCCAATCATGCGGAAGCCCCGTGGAAGTCCCGCCCAGCGTTCCCCCAGGTCGTTTGTAGATCCCATCGCTGGTGCTAGAGCTCTTGGGCTGACACTAGTAGTAAATTCCTTGATGATCTGGAGAAGGATTCCATAAGATAAACACAACTAGCAGGCTATCTGAGGTGACAAAGCTGAGAACTAGATCCTTAACTGAGCCCAGTAACTATCCAATCATATCCTTCCCCCACCTATGCAGCCACACCAAAAAGGCTTGGAAGACCTACATGCCACACCTCATCACAAACAGCTCACATACAAGAGGATCAAATCTATCACCCCTTTTGGTTCACAGAACTATGTGCAAAGTTCCTTGGTCTCTGTTTATGTTATCCATACAAAAATTTAAAAATTTAAAAACAGAACATGTTCTCAGTATAATGTTCACATAGCATATATGTTGTATAGAACTCAGTGCCACCTTCTAACTTTTGCTTTAAAAGTGAATTGTAAGATCTTAATCTATGTTAGAAACCAACGGAATGTTTTTTAGAACATAAACATTCCGAACGTCATTAAACACAGTAACTATATGCTAATGCCTCTGATGGTAAAATAATAATCCCTAATGAATCATTTCCTTAGTTTACCTTTTTATGGGTACAAGTTGCAATTGCTTTGATAATCCTTTCTGAAAATGGAACTGTGAAATGTATTTTATCTGTAGCTCATTAATAGTGATTCTTCATCTCTTTCCATAAATCTGAAGTCTTCTGTTAGCTCTGAGAAGTAAAAAGCTTTATTGATGTATTATGCTCGGTGAGCAGGACTCTTAACAAAATAGGTTGGCAATGCTATCCTAGGTGTGTCTTTGCAACACTAAGTGTTGTTAGTGCAATGCAGTGGTGTCATCCAAATGATTTAGGAACAGGTACTCACTTTTGATTGGCACTTGTTGGGGTCCGCCCACCAGAAGTGATGTCATAATCCGGAAGTGATGTCATGATTGTTGACATGGATGTGATCATGTTTGTAATAACTTCAGTTTGTGGTTAGTGTTGATTTAACTTCTACTGCTTGGCTTTCTAGAGATGTGTTTAGACATATTTTGCTTCAACTGTTCCCTGGTTAAATAGCAGGGGCCAGCATCGAGTGGGCGGGGCCAGCTCAACTTCTAGAAACCGGTACTCACGTAGTGGTGTGTAGTGGGTGCATGACATCACTGGTGCAATGAGATTTTAAAAGGTAAAGATAAAGTTTCCCCACAACTGAATGGTCTAGTCATGACCGACTGTAGAGGGCGGTGCTCATTTTCATTCGTCTGAGGACAATTCCATGGTCACATGACCAGCATGACTATATGCTGTAGTGCACAGAATGCCATTACCTTCCCTCCGAAGTAGTACCTATTTATCTACTCACATTTTTACGTGCATTCGAACTGCTAGGTTGGCAGGAGCTGGGACAAGGAATGGGAGCTCACTCCGTTGTTTGGTCTCGAACTGCCAACCTTCCGTTCAACAAACTGAGTTCAGCGGTTTAACCCGCAGCACCACCATGTCCCTACCGCAATGGGATTTACTCCTGGTTAAATGCATATAGGATTTCAGCCTTAATTCAGTTGGCATCTCATCCAGATAAAGGAAAGGATCACAGCATATGCTTGGTTGTGTTTCCCTAGATTCCATTCATAATCTCAGTGGAATTCATGAAAGTATCAATTGTATCTTCAAGCATCATATCGCAACTAGACACTATGCCACCCTTTCTTACTTAGTCTTCCCTCTTCCTGGTAATCTGTCCTGTAACTAGGAGTGACATCAGGGGTCAGTCAAGTTGAACACTGGCTGAGGGTCCTTATGCATCAGAGGGGAGCTCTTGAACAGGTCAACCTTTGCACCTTCTGTACGGGCTAGTGATGGTGAACCTTTTGGACTCAGGGTGTCAAAACTCAGGGAAAATGCTTAACTTGACTCTGCTGGCGTGTCAACCCCCGCCCCAACCAAAAGAGAAACAATTCATTATATTCATTTATTTAAACAAAAAATACAGTCCAATCATGTGTGGTGCTGTCTATATATATAAAGGAGAAGGTGTGTGTGTGTGTGTGCGTGCGTGCGTGCGTGCGTGCGTGCGTGCGTGCGTGTGTGTGTGTGTGTGTGTGTGTTCCGCATAGGCTCTGCAACGCCTGGAGCAACGCACACCAAACTTGGCACGCGAATGCCTTGCAGCCTGGCGACAAACACTGTGGGGGTCAGGCCACCCTCGCGCCCCTGGGGGTGGGGGTACAGTGGGGCCCTGTGTGAAAACGGTCAAAAATGGCCAAAATCAGCATCAAATCTGTAGTTTCCAGGGTCGCCCGGATGAACGGCAACACTCCCAATGCCGTTGGAGTCCAGGTTTGCCCCCCCCCTCGGTGGCAACGCCAGGTACCAAAAAGCTAGTGTATTATATACAGAAATATCTAATAATTATAAAAATGAAAAAGGAGTAAAATAAACTCAGTTTTTGTCAGGTGTTTCTGACTGCTGGTGTGTCGCCCCAACCTTTGTGGTGTGTCACCTGTGACTCACATGTCATAGTTTCGCCATCACTGCTATAGGCAGTCTTCTCTCCCCCCCCCCAGTATCTACAGATACAGAAACCATGTATACGGTGATACTATAAATAGCACCCCCTGTGCCCATTACCTTTTTTCTTTAGTACCAGTTGAAACATAAGTGTTTCTTGCATAACAGTGAAACATTCTTGCTGAAACTGAATAAAGCTGCAGGGAGGGAGACTAACCAAACATTAACCAAACGTTTTTGTTAACGTTCTAGCTGTGTCCCTCTAGCATGCAGGCTGTTTGCCTGCATGCCATGTTTTTCAGTTAAGCAAGAATGTTCCTCTGTTAAGAAAGAAATGTCCGTGCTTCAACCAGATGCGGATCTTACCTGTAATGCCCAAAGGCACGAGCCATGGGGCTTGGAGCAGCGGTGGGGCACCATTGCGCATGGTCTGGGAGAGACCGCACGGTTTCTCGCCCTCCCACCCGCCCCCGCCTCCCTTACACTCCGAAAATAGAGTGCTTCCGGGGTAAAGGAGGCGTGTCTGCATGATGCGCGAGGGTGGGGTGGGGGGCGCGGTTTCAGCGCCTGCCATGGGGTGCACTCCCGGCCCCGACCGCCTCTGGCTTCAACCAGTACTGAGGAAAAATAGGATGCAATGGATTCGGGGGCACAGGGCACACCACTATGACAGTGATAGCACCCAGTGTGCTGTGAGTTAGGTAGGGAGCATCATGGGGAGCCCAGAGTAGGGCTTTGCCTCCTGCAAAATGTTGCCAGCCTTGCCTGCAACACAATGATGTGCTAGTGACACATAGTGCTACGCTCCACATTCCCAGGAAGAGAGGAGAAAGAAATATGCAGCGCAGTTCTGTGTTTCTCATAATATCTCAGCTTCCTGCAGTTATGGTGCAAGTCACTGTGATGCTCATAGCAGTTCTTAAAAATGAAAGCACAGATAGTGTGAGGACAGATTTGCAGAGCTGTTGGGAATTGGAGCGGAAGGATTCAGTAACGTCGACAACAATTCAAGACAGGAACACTGAAGATCATAGTGTGTGGCTGCTCAGAGAGTCCTTTTACTTATAGCTTCATGATGATATACCAAAAGAGTCAGGCACATTTCAATTCAGATTTTATTTTTTTTCCTCCAGTCTCTAGTAGTACCACCTGACTGCTCTTTCTCTGGGTGCAGGTGGGAGTCACGGAAGCCAGGATAAGAGAGAGTGCAACAAAGGACGAGCTGCACAGATGAACTGAATATGGAAGGAAGAAGCTGCATTGACCAGACTACAGCCAGCTGGCAGTACTGTGACACTTCCAGGTGAGGTTTCTCTGGAGGAAGGTGGATAGGGTGGAGGCTGCAGAATTTGCAGGGTAATTCATCCTTGTTTAGACAAGAGGTCAGATAAAAGATGGGGTTGAAATGGATCCTGGACAAGGAGATAATGAGAACTGGTGAAATCATAGTGAACTGAAATAAAGGGCCGTCAATCCTTGCATGCTCAAATGATGGATTTGTGGAATGAAGATGAGTTATGAGTCTCTTCTCTATTAGGAAGTCCCACAGCCCTGGAATTAGTAAAGTAGGTATGCTATAGTGGGTGCAAGGGAGCACGCCAGCTAGCCCAGCCCTCCTCATATCCCTGTTCTTCATTTGGAGTTTGGTGAAGGAGGGTAGAACTAACCAGGGATGGGCAGCCAAACCCTACTGGAACAGGCAGGCAGGCAGGCTAGGCTGCACTATATCCAACGCAGGATAGGAGGCAGCTGGAGGCTACCTCGGGGTAAGGAGATATATTCACCACCCCTATGGGGCTACTCGGATCTGCACCAGCGATTTTGCTGGCACAAACCTGAGCAGCCCATGTAGGGCCAACTGGGCTGGTGACAGGGATTAGGATCCTGCCTCCCCCCTCCCTGAACCGGCCTGCCCAAGGGGCCACCCTACTCCACCCCAATCCTCCTCTCATCTTACGGCACATTTGCAATACTTCTAGGCTGGTGCAGGGGACATGCGCTGGCCTAGCTGTCAGTTAGGATTGCACCCACATTCTCTTTAGGGTGCAATCCCAGCACCCACGTATGCTGATGCAACATTGTTGCATTGGCGCTACATCACTAGCACCAACTAGTGGGGGCGCTGAGCGGACCCCCACGTCAACATTAGAGGTCTCAGGTCAATGCTACCAGTATCGTTGGCCCAAGAGTGCCGACGGGGAGCCTCCCTTGTGACAGCCAAGCTACAACTGGGTGGTGGTGGTGGGCTGGTGGGCGTGCAGGCCCGGGGAGGGACTGGGATGCAGCCATCAGGTCACATTCAAGGCCCAGTGGGAGGTCGTGTGGCCACGATTGGGGCCATGCAGCTTCTTCAGTTCTGCGCCTGCTAAATAGCAGGTGCAGATTCGAGGAACCCTACAGGGGCGTGAGCCCACACTGGGAAATAGAAACAAACATGTCCTTGCCCCGGGGAGGCTCCCCAGCACACCAATCCAGCCTCACTAATCCATTGCAATTTAGGATTGCACTCTAAATCTCAGAGAGGACGTGTTTCCAGGTTCATCATTACAGAGGCAGATCTAAGGGAGGGCAGAGCGCTAAGTGTTGCAAGAAGCCTTGCCCTGTCATGTAAATCCCTCCTCTCCCTTGCTGATGTAGCCAGTAAGCAATGCCAAGATGTTGCTGTTCCCTGTGAGGATTGGCTAGAACGGTGCAGGAGAGGAGTGGTTGCCACTGCAAGGTGAGGCTTCTTGCAACACTTAGAGCTTTGCCCTCCCTTAGATCTGCCTCTGCATCACTACCCTCCACGGGCAAGAGTGGCTCCCAAGGGGCTCAGCCACAGAGCACATTGGTTCCCACACAGGGGCTAAATGGCATGCTTCTGTTCTTTCTCCAGACAGCTACAGCATACCCAGTTTAACACCAACTGAATTCAGCTAGAATGGCATGGCAGCCCTCTTTTGAAAAAGCCAAGAGGGGAGTTGAGGAGACACATTTGTTGCAGTTTCACACTACAGACTCCAGAACTAGCTGAAACTGGCAT
>JAJKFI010010889.1:186693-218622 GCA_029204185.1 Lerista edwardsae
CCATCCATCCATCCATCCATCCATCCATCCATCCATCCATCCATCCACTGTATCCTTGAAATAGATGTAGGAATTAGACTCTCCCTTAATTTGACAGTGTGACTAAAACCCCAGTTGTCAGCTGCCTGACAGTGCCGGCGAGCATCCGTAGCCAGGCAGCAACTGCTGCATCCCGCAGCAGCCATGTGAGACTCCGTGGAAGGAGGGATGTTCACCCCCTTTCCCTGCAGTAAGGACATGAGCGGGTGAGCGGTCTGCTTGGCTCTGTGTCGGGCCGTGCAGTCCTACACAGAAGTCAGGATCCAGCAATGCAAGTCCCTACCCCCACCAGATCAATTAAGAAGGAGGGATAAATTTTTCGAACTGGGGGGGGGGGGGCTAACCTTATCCAACTTTCCAGTGCGGATGCAGCCACAATGCAGTCCTGAATAAGGGGAATAAATGTTTCCTTAACTGGAAGAAGCCTCTGTGAGTGCCCTTCCATTGCACAATGCAGCACAGGCCCCTTTGCTGGTGCGCTTGGATAGGATTTGGCCCTGGATCTGTTTCACTCTCTGCCTGTGCCTGCTCTCTTCTATCACTACTAAAGATTGAATGTTAGCGTCTAAACAAATATAAGTAATTTCCCTAAGCCCGGTGTGAACTGAGCAAATTGAATAGCATATTTGTATTACCAATTCTGCTTAGCATTCCATAACAAGAAAATCAAATTCTTGGGGGGGAATTAATAAAGAACAATTGGGAACCTTAGTTCTGTTCAATTATAGTTCTCAGCATTTCGTAGGAATACATTGTAGGAATACATTTAGCAACAAAGCTGGAGGTATGGTCCACCAAGTAGCAGTCCAGGAATTAATTTGCACTATTCTGGATACTTTACAGCCTATATTTCAGAGATTTTGATCATCTGCATCCTACATATACTCCTAAACTAAATTAAGGCATCTGTTCTGAATTCAAAAATGCAGGATACTCTGCCAAGCTGCTTCACGCAGAGACAGGAGTACACCTGCACAAACAAGCTGGACGCATTACAAGTGTGTGAACCTGACCCAGAGCATGTGAAACAGCACCACTAATTTCATAAATGTAGGAAAAATGGTTGAGATGTCTGTGCAATTTATTGATGGAAATATACATCTGTTGCTTTAATATTCACAACTGTTGCCAGCTAGATTGCATGTCTTGCAGCTATTCGTCTCCAAATGCAGGAGGTCCAGAAATGGACAACATTTTAGTGATCTGGGGGTTATGTCGCCTTTTTTTTTTTTACAGAAGAATTAAAATATTTGTTATAACATGGACGTGGTATTCTGTTCAGTGGTTGTCATGGATAAGTTTGCTCAGGTAAAGGCAAAAGCATTCGACAGTTCTTTACTTTTAATATGCAAGGAACTGTGGCATGATTCTGAGAATGTAGAAGCAAATGGAAATAATCTCATTAATAAGCATTAGCTTATGACATGAACACTGTGCAAAAAATATATCCTTCCACCTTTAAATTAGATTTAAACTGCCTGTGTGCAGGTTACAGCCCTTATTCGGAGCTTTTCTGGGAAAACAGGAAAATCAGAAGCCAGCAAGAGGACCTCAATCAACAGACCAGCAGTATCAATCCACTTTAACTATGCCAAGCATGATGCCTTGCATTGCTACCATTGAACAACAAAAAAACACAAAGTGTCGCTCAGTTGTAGACCCAGCCAATGGGCTGCCCAGAAAGAGGAGCACCACCTCCTCTGTTGGTTCCCTGCCCCCGTACACGCCCTGCCCTGCACCCACATGGAGGAAAGGGAGGTGGGCCAAACAATGCTTGCCTTTCTGAGAGGCGAGCCACCTCATTGCCGCCCTACTCCTGCTTCACCAGCACTGTGCCTGAGGCATTTTCCCCCTCCCTCAAAATGGTAGGACCATGACTGGCGTCTCTGTTTGAAACCAATCCTCACACACTTACTATTTTCCTTAATAGTAAATGTTTGAGGTATAGTATAAGTGTGTGTGAACTGATTGGGGTGTTACTAACAACCTTTCTTTCCCAAACACATGGGCTGTTCAGACTAAGTCCATCTTGATCTAACTCAGTGATGTTATGCTTCCGGAACGCTGGGCGGGACATCCAGGTGATCGACAGCCCACCCGTCGCGTTCTGCAGCGTTACGCCGTTTGTGTAACCAATTACGCTGCTTGCATGCGTTACGCAAACGGCGTAATGCTGAGGAACACGATGGATGGGCTGTCGATCACCCGGATGTCCCGCCCAGCATTCCGGCAGCATAACACCGTTGATCTAACTCCATTTTGGATTTCATCCTGGGAGTTAAACAGGCCGTTGCCCTTCAAAGAGATGGAGTCATACAGGTATCCTTCAGGAGACATACCCACTAATTCCAGGGCTATTTAGAGTTGGAGCCTGGGACATCTGTACGTTTCCTTTCTTCTCAGGGTCTTGCAATGCAAATTTGGTTTCTGACAAAAGAAATAAAAGAATTATGCTGCTTCCCTGGTTCCATAGGATGTAGCACTGACCATTTCAGCTTGCTGTAGACCTGGGTGCAAGGGAAGTTTAGGATTGGGCACCAAATCCTGATTAGTCTTGAGCTGTAAATCCCATTAATTTCACTCAGCATTCCCATTGAAATCAATGCATATGGTCAATCATGACTAAATTGTATTCATCATTCCTGGTGTGTATATGCGGGCATTGTGGACGTGATTCATACATACATAGTCATCTCTTGATGACCGCAGTAAGAAGTGAAGAGTTGCATGTTTGAATGAACCTCACAGAACAAAATCACATACAAGTTCCTTATATCACCCCCAGCAAGTTCTAACACAGGGTTAGACCTATTAGTGAAAAGAGTTACTAGGACGTAGTAAGTAAGGGATCTAAAATTGTGTGTAAAGATGGTCTTAAAAAGAATTTCCTTCTAGAATTTCTGGGTTTTCAACCCACATCTGACACATCATTTCATAAAGTCCTCTAATTTTTACAGGACTTACAGAGCAAACATAGACAAATCACAGAGCATGTTTATTCAGAAGTAAGTGCTACTGATTTCAGTGGGATGTACTTCCAGTTAAGGATATGGCGGGTGGCAGCCTAAGGCTGTAATCCCAGTCACACTAATGTAGGAACAGACCCCACTGCTCTCACTAAAATTTAATGTTCGGTAAGCATGTATAGGATTGTCCTGCATGTTTTATTATTTAGATGTTATTAGTTGTACTTTAGGAATTTTTGTCTGTTGTTTTTTTTCCTCTGCAAAACTATATTCATTACAATTTTGCTTTTTAATTGTATTTATGTCCTTGGAACGGTTGGTAAAATACACATACTAGAGGTAAAATGTTCTAAATAAAAAGAAAACTTACCCAAGCAGATGGTATCCAAGTCATAGTTCTATTTTGTTCTTTTTTCTTTCAATTTATCAAACCATGAGATTGTGTCTTATTTCTCTGATTTATCACACCTCTCACTGCCACCCATTGCAAATATTGCTCTTACGCATTTCATAATGATGTTGTTGCTGTGGAATCTCATCTGGCATGAAATTTGCCCTTGGAGAATTCCCATATTGAGATCTTCCGGTTGGTGCATGAATTTTCTTTCTAGTTGTCAGGATCTGCTAATGATTAGCTGAGAGACTTTTAGTCACACTTTCATGCTTTTGAGACACCTGTTGTATGGTGCAAAGAGAAGCTTGTAACCAATCGCCTCCCGTTCTTACAATACACAAATAGTTGTATGTTTCTTTTTTTTTCCTTCTGAGGCTGCATTTCCTCAAACCTGTGCTATAACTGCTATTTAGGACACCCAAGAACTGCTGTATCAAGGCAAAAGGCATCAGCAGAAGCAGCTTGCTGTTCAGATGAGAATAGGGATAATTACACTGTTTAAATTGGTAAGTCCAGAGGGAGTTACTCTGATATCGAGAGGGAGCTGTAGGCTGGCACAAGTCTCTTGTGCTGGCCTCTGAATATCACAAACATGTCATAAAGCACACTTGCACCATTTTTGGAGGAGGTGGCCAGCACATGGACTTGGGCTGGCCTTGCGGAAGCCTGAAGGTAAGGCCAGCAGGGACTCCAGGAGGGCAGCAGTAGGCAGAACAGAGCAGGGGGAAGGGAAGAATGGAGCAGGCAGAGGCCAGGTAGTGGGTGGGCCCAGGGTTGGGGGTGGAGGCAGGATCTGACCTTTCAGTTAGATGATAACCTCTGTTCCCGGCCTGAACAGCCCCAATTCAGCTGCTCAAAGTTGCATTCCGAGCAGCCCTGTTGCTGCCTCTGCATGCTACCCAGGGGAAGGGAAATTGTTTTCCCCTTTTCCAAAGTAGTGAAGCAGCAGCTCTGAGCCCCAGGCTGGATATGGGGCAGGTGTGTCGGCCTGCCTCTTCCAGCCTGGGGTTTGGATTGCTCTGTAAGTGGCTTCTGGCAAAGCAAGAAGAAGAAGAAGAAGAAGAAGAAGAAGAAGAAGAAGAAGAAGAAGAAGAAGAAGAAGAAGAAGAAAGCAAGAAAGCAAGAAAGCAAGAAAGCAAGAAAGCAAGAAGAAGAAGAAAGCAAGAAGAAAGCAAGAAGAAAGAATAAAAATTCAGGAATTTGGCCATCTGGACTTGGCTGCTTTATTTCCTTGTCACATGCTCCACCCCTCATTCAGAAAAACACCAGGAAAGCAAACAGTGGTGAGGTCAACGCAAGGGAGGCTCCGTGCCAAGACAGTACAGGGATTGGTGGTGGGGAGGTAGGTCCCTATGGTAAGGGAGCAAACACCAGTCCAGCGCTGCTTAGGATTTTGCCCTGAGAGTTAATGAATTAACTCTTTTAAAATTAATTTTAATTTTTTGAAAACTTTTCATGTATTTGGAGATGCTGTGAACCATCAAGCCACCTTAAAAAAAAGGCAAAAACTCTCCACACACATACACGGACCATAAATTCTAGCATGTTATGACTACACATGAATTCCATCTGGGCAGCCTGATCCTAGACATGTGCACTCAGAAATAAATCCTACTGAGTTCAATATAATAAGATTTACCTCAAAGTAAGCATAAAAGTGTTTACAGCCGGACAGGTTGATGGTGATCTGGAGGTGGAGGAGATTAAGATCACTCCTTTGTCATGGACAGATCACTGTCTGGTGGGATTTAGGCTTGTTGCAGCTTCTCACCTCTGCAATGGCGGGGGATCGCATTCTATGATTCGCCCTCGGAGGCTGATGGATCCGAATGGATTCCTGAGGGCTCTGGGGGATTTTCCTGCTGCCAGAGTTGGAGATCCACCCAGTGCCCTGGTCGACCTCTGGAATACAGAGATGGCCAGGGCCCTGGATGAGATCGCTCCTGAGCGTCCTCTGCCCAGTCACAGAATCAGAGCGGCTCCTTGGTTCTCTGAGGAGCTGTGAATGATGAAGCGGCAAGGCAGACAATTAGAGCGTCGGTGGCGAAAGACTCGTGCCGAATCTGACCGGACACGGGCGAGGGCCCATTTAAAAGCTTATTCTAGAGCAGTGGTGGCGGCTAAGAGGGCACACTTCTCTGCCACCATTGCGTCTGCAGAGAACCGTCCGGCTGAGCTTTTCCGTGTGGTCCATAGCCTTTTACATCTGGCCCCCCTTACTGGTAGGGAGGAGCACACGGAGGCTCGCTGTGACGAGTTCGCAAAACATTTTGCAGACAAGGTCGATCAGATCCGGCATGACTTGGACGCCGCTGTGGGCATATCTAGTGATGTCCCTGGGGAACCTGTCTATCCTATGATTTGGGATTCTTTTCAGCTTGTAGAGCCTGAGGATGTGGACAGGATTATTATTATTATTATTATTATTATTATTATTATTATTATTATTATTTATTGTCATTGTATTACACAATACAATGAAATTCGCTGACACCCAGAGACCAAACCAACACACACACTGAGTTCCCAACAGTCCCCCCAATCCCCACACTCCCTGCCCCCCTTCAAAAATTCCTCTTCTAAAACACAAACATCCACACAATAGGCAATAATACAGTCCGACTGCCCCTATCTACTGGTACTTCAGTTCATTGTTCAATGCTGTTATGGCTCTAGAGTAAAAACTGTTCTTAAAACGTGTCGTCCGAGTTTTAATAGTCCTATACCTTCTGCCAGAAGGCAACAGTTCAAAAAAGTTGTAAGCTGGATGGGAAAAGTCTCTAAGGATGTTATATGATTTCTTTAAACAGCGGGTGGTGAAAATATCATCAAGGGTGGGTAGCTGGAGCCCGATGGTATGCTGGGCCACTTTAATAATTCTCTGTAGTGCCTTTTTATCCCCTACAGAGCTGCTCCCATACCATACTAAAATATTGTATGTCAGGACACTCTCGATGGTGCTTCGGTAATAAGCCAGAAGTAGACGCTGAGAAAGGTTCATCCTCCCAAGCACCCTTAGGAAGTACAGCCTCTTCTGCGCCTTCTTCACTAGCATATCGGCATTTAATGTCCATGTGAGGTCCGATGAAATGTAGGTACCCAGAAATTTGAAACTGCCAACCCTTTCCACCTCCTCACCATTTATGAGCAAAGGCAAATGCGCATCTCTCTTCCTCCTAAAATCAATGATAAGCTCTTCAGTTTTTTTGGCATTAAATGTAAGATGGTTTTCTTTACACCGCAATATCAGCCCTTGTACTTCCTTTCTGTACGCAGTCTCGTTGTTCTCATTGATGAGCCCCACTACTGTTGTATCGTCTGCAAATTTAATAATAGCATTAGTGCTATACAGTGGGGTGCAGTCATATGTGTACAGAGAATAAAGGAAGGGGCTTAGCACACAGCCTTGAGGGGCTCCTGTGCTTAATATTAGAGTAGAAGAGTGATGAGATCCCATCCTTACTGACTGTGGCCTGTTTGTCAGAAAATCCTTTAACCACAGGCAGATCTTCTGATGTATGCCCAGACTACGCATCTTGAGAAACAGCCTACTAGGTAGTTTTGTATTAAAAGCTGAACTGTAGTCCACAAATAACAGCCTTGCATAAGTATATTGTTGTTCCAAATGTCGCAATACCATGTGAACAACAATAGACACAGCAACATCCGTAGATCTGTTGCTCCTATAGGCAAATTGATATGAATCCAAAGTGGGTGGTAGACTAGCCTTAACATGATCCAACACCAGTCTCTCAAAACATTTCATGATGACAGGTGTTAGGGCCACAGGTCTATAATCGTTAAGAGATGCCACTACGGACTGCTTAGGGACTGGTACTGTAATAGATGTTTTCAAACACGTTGGGACAGAACACAGCAGCAAAGATAGGTTGAAAATATCCATAAATACTCCAGCCAACTCTGCAGCGCAGTCCCTGACAGCTCGTCCCTGGAGCGAGTTCTCTGAGCAATTCTCTGGAGTGTGAGACCTGCTGCTTGCCCGCTCGACCCTTGCCCGGCGTGGCTAATTAGAGCTGCCCGGGGAGGGCTGGCCGAGTGGACAGGGAGGGTGGTGAATTCATCTCTGAGGGAGGGGGTGCTCCCGCCTGCCTTGAAGCAGGCAATGGTTTGCCCCGTCCTGAAGAAGCCCTCCCTGGATCCCACAAATTTAAACAACTTTCGGCCAGTCTCCAATATCCCATTTCTGGGCAAGGTGATTGAGCGGGTGGTGGCGTCCCAGCTTCAGAGGGTACTGGAGGAAACGGATTATCTGGACCCATTCCAATCTGGCTTCAGGCTGGGGTTTGGGACGGAGACTGCCTTGGTCGCCTTGGTGGATGACCTGCGCCGGGGGGTGGACAGGGGAAGTGCGACCCTGTTAGTCCTGCTGGACCTCTCGGCGGCCTTCGACACCATCGACCATGGTGTCCTTCTGGGTCGTCTGGCCGGGTGGGGCTCGGAGGCACTGTTTTGAAGTGGTTCCGCTCCTTCCTGGCTGACAGATCCCAGAAGGTGGTGCTAGGGGACGCTTGTTTGGCACCTCGACCTCTTAGGTTTGGGGTGCTGCAAGGTTCCATCTTATCCCCCATGCTGTTTAACATCTACATGAAACCGCTGGGAGAGGTCATCCGGGGGTTTGGAGTGGGGTGCCATCAATATGCTGATGACACCCAACTTTATCTCTCCTTTCCCCCTGATTCTGAGGAGGCGGTTGAGGTCCTGGATCGCTGTCTGGAGGCAGTTGGGGTCTGGATGCGGGCGAACAAGCTGAAATTAAATCCGGATAAGACAGAGGTGCTTTTGGTTCGGAAATCCACAGCTCGGGTATTGGACTATTGTCCTGCTCTGAATGGGGTCGCACTTCCTCTGAAGGAGCAGGTTCGCAGCTTGGGGGTTCTCCTGGATCCACAGCTACACCTGGAGTCCCAGGGGCCAGTCCCTGCAGTGGCCAGTGGAGCCTTTGCTCAGCTTCGGCTGATCCGCCAGCTGCGGCCGTACCTGAGCTGTGCGGACCTGGCCACTGTGACCCATGCCCTAGTGACATCTAGATTAGATTATTGCGATGTGCTCTACGTGGGGCTGCCTTTGAAGACGGTCCGGAAATTACAACTAGTACAGAACGCGGCGGCTCAGGTGGTTGCTGGGGCACGCCGGTTTGACTCTGTCGAGCCGCTGCTTCGGCGACTGCACTGGCTGCCGGTTCTGTTCCGGGCCCAATTCAAAGTGCTAGTTTTGACTTTTAAAGCCCTTTACGGCTCAGGCCCGGGGTATTTGAGGGACCGCCTCCTTCCATATAATCCAACCCGTACTCTGAGATCATCTGGGGGGGGGCCCTTCTAACTGTGCCGCCACCAGGAGAAGTAAGAGGGGTGGCGGCCAGGAAGAGGGCCTTCTCGGTGGTGGCCCCCCAACTTTGGAATACCCTCCCCTTAGAATTGAGAACTGCTCCCTCTCTGTTAACTTTCCGGCAGGGGCTGAAGACCTTTTTATTTCAAAAAGCTTTTAATTGTTGACAGGTCTGGCGGGCTGGCTGGTTTATTATATTTTATGATCCACTGGGTTTGTTGCTTTTAAATTGTATTGTTTTTGGTTTTGTTTTATTATATTGTTTTTTATATTGTTTTTAAAGTGTTTTTAATGTTAGTTTTTATATTTGTAAAGCCGTCTTGAGCGCCTTTAGGCAAATAAGGCGGGGTATAAATCTAATAAATAATAAAAAATATATAAAATAAAGGAAACTCAGGGAGTGAGAAATGAAATAAGTCTTGGCAGGGGAAAGGGCAAAGATGATCAGAATGATTGAGCCGTGGCCAGGGAGACAGGAGCAATTTTTTTGCTTACCCCTGTGTGTGGCAACCACTGGGAATGCAGGGAGCCCTACAGAGCCTTCTGCGGGGCTCCAAAACATTGCTTCAAAACATTGAAAAATTGCAATCATAACCTGGCAGTTGCAACCCAGAAGTGGGTCACAATCGCAAGCCCCTGTCCCCCTGGCTGCATGGTGACACAACAGTTTGGGAACCCCTGGGTTAGTGTATTCTCTTTCTCTATAAGCTTCTTAAGTCCTATTTTCAAACATAAGGTGCACCAGAGTAGGGGGTTTTTTTTTTAACTTGTGGCACTTTAAAGCCTTCCAGATATGGCATAAGCTTTAATGAAGTAAAGCCCATTTCAATGCATCTGTCATTCTTTAAGTTGCCACAATACTTTGTGCGCATGAGTTTGTTTTTGTAATAGATAAACACAGCTTCCCCTTAATTTGTCATAATATTTATACAGTTGAATATTAGCTGTGTAATGTGCTATATTGACAGCTGTCGCAGTCTTGGGTCTTCTATAGCATGCCAACACTTGGAATCTTGCCTCGTCGTATAATGTTGTGCTAATATTTTTCAATATCGGATCCTAGTACACTATGTCCCACTCTATCGACTTCCATTCAGACCTTTCACTTTACTGCATCAGCCTGATTTTATCATTTGGTTCTATTAATTTCAATATTATACAAAAGAAGTCTTCACAGGCTTTGTATCCTTCACAGGCAATGTATCCATTGTTACAGTTATTTTCTTCCTCCCATATACTGAAGACAGTGGGAGTGCAATCCTAACCTGGAGTTAGGCCAGCACAGTTTGGCCAGCTCAAGGGACACCGTAAAGTGTGTTTGGACCACTCTCAGAGTCTGGGAGGATGGTGCAGGTCTGTGTGCTGGCCTCTTGGACTCCGGGAGTGGTCCAAACGTGTCCCTTGTCCCAGCCAAACTTTGCTGGCTTAACTGTGCCAGCTTAATTCCAAGAGTGCACCCTGAATCTAGTAGTCTGTATTTTCCTAACTATATCTTATGGTATCCTAGCAACCCTGTGAGGTAGTTTGTACTAAGGAAGAACCCAACTCACCTCCTGCTCATGAGCTAACAGACTCCTGTAGGAGCAGCAGTGCCAAAATGGCAACTGCTTCTTTCTATGGGAGCAGTGACAGCCGCTCCTTGGGAGAAGGCTGCTCATCCCCTTCCCTTGACAAAAGCTGTGGGCCTGCAATGAGGCTGCTCCATTCTCAGCCAGCTATTTTGGTGATAGTGAGAGGAGCAGCTCCATGTCAGGTTGCCTGACCTGATGTGGGGCATGAGTTCCAGCAGTGGGTGGCACTGCTCTTTGGCCCACGCATCCCCTCCCCTGCCCAGTCCTGCCTCCCCTGCCCTCCCCCACCCCCATCCTGTGGTGACACCGCAGTCAGCTGTGCAGTGGCGGCTCCAGAGTTCTGATGCTCAGCGCCAACGGCACAGGGCCCAGTGCAGGAGGGGGAGCGCTCAGCTGCGCCACCAGTGCACTTCGTGACACTTTTCAGATGCCCTGCAATAATCACTGCACCTATGCAATGGAAGAACAGGATTGTGCCATTAGTCTTCGGCTTAGTCTCCAGTTTATACAGCCTTTTCCCCTTTCCATTATCTCCCCTGTTTCACCTTTTGCTCAGCCCAGTTAAAGTTTCTTTGTTGGAACTCTAATAAGGACCGTACCTGGGACCAAAAGACTGAGTTGCTTTTGTTGAACTTATTTTCTAGTTCATAGATTGTCAAAGAGCAGGTACATTCTCCCAGAAACGTCCTCTTCCAAGATAGGTCTGACCTTGGATAGAACAGTTAATTCTTTTTCATATACTAGGATGGCAGAATGGAAAATCAATCACATATTACCATCATAGCATCATTAAAAATGAGGTATACCTTAATGGGACATATCTATGTTCCAAGACCAGAAGGAGGAAAAGGTTAAAATGACAACTTTAACAACAGTGTATGACCCACTTAAACCATATATTTATATCTCTTATGATGTCCATTTAACTTTTGAGTCCTGATCACACCATTAACTAAAACTTTACAGGTATTAGTTATCAATTAAAAGCTGAACAGGTTCAATGTGAATGGTTTATGCGACGTATTATATTGACAGGAAAACAATTGTAAACTGCAAGTAATTACAGAACTGTCATTGTGAAAAAGTAGAAATACATAATTATCCTCTCTGTATAGCCAAGCTATCTCCAAATCCTACGTGGGGTGAGTTCTGTCAAGGAATATACTATATTTCATCTTGTGAAATAATTTTATTTTCTGATATACGAGAGCTACAGCATATAAGGTATGCCCTACACTACAGTATAGTATTGTGCAGCAGGGGCATAGATGTCTCATGTTTAGCTCTTGGGATCTTGGCCTTTTATAGACACCTTATCAGTATTCACCATAACTATATTGGCAGTTTTATCTTTTCATGGGGAATACTATTGTGTTTTGGTCCAGACTCTTCTGGAATTGTTGTCACCAGAGGCGGACCTGGGGGCTTGCCCTCCCAGGGGAAAACCCCAATCACACACCTGCCCCCGAAGTAATTGCAGTGACATGAACGCATCACCACAATTTGCTCTTGACAGCTGCGTCCACCTCCTCCAGGGGCGAGCGCAGCTTCCAGCAGCGCAATGGGCCTCCAGTGGTCAGAGGAAACTTGGCATGAGTTTCCTTCAGCCGTTGGAGGAGCCGGGGGCCACCGCAGGGATGGCAGCGAAATCGAGTGGTTCTGCTGTGATCCCCGCAGCACCCCATGCCCAGCTCCTCTGACGGCCAGAGGAAACTTGCACCGCGTTTCCTCTGACCATTGGAAGAGTAGGGAGTGCCACCAGGAAGCCGCATGGCGTCACTGTGATCCCAGCGGCACTCCCTGCTTTTCTGATGGTCAGAGGAAAATCAAGCACATCAGAGAAGCCAGGGGATATCGCCTGGAACACCCTAATCCTGGTGAACGGCACATGGGTGGTGAGGTTGCATTGCGTTGCTGCCCCCCAGCCCAACGTCCAGGGCATTAGCCCCCTTTGCCCCCCAGGTCCACCCTTGCTTGTCACTTTAATAGGCAACATTCGGGGCAGAGCAGAGATGCTGTAGCTGTGCTGCCATTTTGTGGAACAGTGTAAATTGGCAAATAAAAACAGTCATGGTGCTAAAAGGCAGTGAAAGGTTGTGATGAGTTCAGTATTGGTTGTACAGTTATTGTCAGGAATGATTTTTGTATATGATGTTGACATATTTATTTCAATTAATCTATGTTGCTAATTAATTTAAATTCCATTGAGTTTATTTTGGGCTCCCAATTATCTACATTTCCTCTAAACACAGGAACCTAACCCAACTATTCGGGTAAGGTTTAAGTATTAAATACTGTGGTTTTGGCTTTCCAGATACTTTCATAGAACATAACCTCCATAACATTCAACTCCCACAATATAACCCCAACACTTGACCTATTTGAGGTTAATAGGGTGCAGATGATTAGATTCAATAGCTTGTTGTCATATTTGCAAAGTGGATATGCAAAATTGTTTGCACTTATATTAACTTATGCTCATGTTTTTCATTCCTCGGTACTTTAAAAAAAAATTAGGTGCATACATTAGCAAATAAGATTTATTTTAGGTTATTAGAAAACACCAAGTAATCTTCATAATCAATCCTTATTTCCAGAAATAAGTCATAACATAATTTTTTTTCTAGAAACTGATATTTCTACAAGTGTAACAAACAAACAAAAACATTCCCTTAAGTACTTTTTAAATTTTGACCATTTATATACCTGCATGATAGAATTTGGTTTAGTTTTTCTTTTAACAGTATAAAAAATATAAGTTAGGATTCAGTCAAAACTTAATGACTCAGCGCCTATGAAGTTATTTTCATTATACTGCAAATTACAACACAGTCCCCCAAATAAATAGAGCTTGAGTAGAATTTGTATGAGTGTTTTGTGAGTGTGTTTTGTTCTAGAAACTTAAGAGTTCAACTCAATTAAATTCTTCCATTTAGTCCCAGATTGTGCACTAATCTCCAGCAAGATTCATTTGCTGAATGTAATGCACTGTTGGTCAATGTCTGGTTCACCACAACTAAATTGTATCATACTAGATAAGAGGGTTCTTTCTTTAAAGTACTAGCTAGATATTTTTGATTTATTGAAACAAGGTACAAAAGGATTAATTTGCACCTTTTAAACAAAACTCACAATGCATTTATCACTACAACAATTTCTCATTTACCTGCATTAACTTTTTCAGTTTTCCTTTCAGCAATTATCGTATGAACAATTTAGTTATATTGTATGAGGAATTATCACAGATTTGAGATTTTTTGAACTGAATGACTGAACAAATGAAGTTTAGTTTTCAAACATCAAAGCACTGTATAACAATGTGTGACCCTGTTCTACTAGGTTTTTTCATGATTGTTTCCAGTTTTGTTTTGCAGAGGTAATATTTTATACCATGTTATACAGTTAGTGGTGAAATTTTGGCATGGTGAAACCTCCTGATATTAATTGCATTTTTTTCTTGGGGAGAGGGCTTCTGGGCAATATACTGATGCTTTTTGGAGATGCTATGGTGGTTCACATGTTAATGACTGTACCTAGGGACAGCTCGATAGTCTGTATCTGGCTACATCTATTTACATTTCCACAATTTAGCCCTGTGTAGACACTAATAATCTGTGGGTGTTGTACTCTGGTACAGTGACCGTGGATGTGCATTTTGAAGCTCAACACCTCTAATCATGATCTTTCCTTGCATATAGACTTTGCTGCATATAGATATCACTGCAGATGGTACTGTTCAGGTGGGACAGAACTTCAATAGGCACATCAGTATGAGAACAGAGTTTCAGGATTCGTATCTGGAGGCTGTACCTGGGTATCACATCCATGATTCCTCTTAACCGAAATAGCTCTCACATACATAGACTGTGGTCTGTAAAAATGAACCCAAGTACAATAATTCACACAGAAATGTGTACCTGCACACTGACATTCTATACCTGGATACAGCATAACTTGTGTTACATTACTGCTGAACTACTCTCTCCTGTATCTTTTTCTGAGATGCTCATGCTTCCATACCATGAAAGTCTGCTGCTAGGCAATGTTCCCCCCCCTCTCTCACACACGCACTGTTTGGAATGTTGATTGGTGAATCCTCTGCTCGCTGGCAATGTGACCTTTTTGGCCAGGCCAGGAGGCATTCCTGATGGGCTGAGTGGAGGTTGGGACTGGTAGCGAACTTCACCACCAATCCCGATCCCCGTGGAGGGCCAAGCAGCCCTTCACAGAGGCCCACACCTCTGGATACTTAGGCCACATAGAGGCAATTAGACCACTTCCGCCCCCCCATGCCCATACTGCGGAGAAAGGGGATTAATGTCCTCTTCTCCCATGAAGCCTGCCACGGCTGCCTGGTTTTCGTTGGATGCTTGTGCAGCCAGGCAGCTCAGGACTGGGCTGTGTGAGGAAAGGTTGAGAGAGCTCAATATATGTAGCCTGGAGAAAGCTAAGTGAAGGCTCAGCAGTGCTCTCCAAATACCTGAAGAAAGGTATGTTAGGGAAAGCCAAGATTTGTTCTCTGTTGCCCCAGACAGCAGAACTAGATTAAATGGGGTTAGGCTGCAGAAGAAGGGACTTCTGTTGGATATCAGAAAGAAATTATTAACAGTAGATGCAGTTCAACAATGGAACTAATTACTGAGATAAGTGGTGAGGTTTCCCTCAATGGAAGATTCAAGAAAATGTTTGACCTAAGTAAGACATAGAACGTCATGGGCTAGGGAGAGGCAACAGGATGCAGGCATCTTGTTGAGTTCTACCTGAGACATCTGGTGGGCCACTGTGAGATGCAGGAAGCTGGAGTAGATGTGACCTTGGCCTGATCCAGCAGGGCTCTTCCGATGTTCCTGTGTTCTTATGACATGATCTAGAGAGGATTTTCCTATTTCCAGCAGAAGGTTTGACTAGATGGACTTGAAGGCCACTTCCAACTCTGTGACTCTGTATTTGGAACAATGTAGTTCCAATCCTAACTAGTGCCTGTCCACAGGCTGCAGCAGCACTGGAAAACCCCAGGTTGTACTCTTATACCATCCTAGCAAGTAAGATTCCAAAGAGTGGGGTGCTATTACACCTCTGCTTCTCTTTAGCTCTTTCCACAAAATCCCCTTCTGCCTTTTGGGTCGACTAATGTCCATAACACATTCACATTCTCTTCCTCTGCCTACTCTTGATGAGGTCATGGAAAGGGGCATTTTGCGGCTACCTCTCTACCACCTGGAAGTGAAAGGAAAGTGCGATGCTGCAAGGAACAATACTACATAGGAACCTGGAACGTCAGATCTATGAATCAAGGCAAGCTAGATGTGGTCAAACGTGAGATGTCAAGGCTGAACATCGACATCCTGGGAGTTAGTGAACTGAAGTGGACAGGAATGGGAGAATTTAATTCAGATGACCATTATATCTGCTACTGTGGGCAGGAATCCCTTAGAAGAAATGGAGTAGCCTTCATAGTGAACAAGAGAGTGAGAACAGCAGTACTGGGGTATAACCTCAAAAATGATAGAATGATCTCCATTCGGATCCAAGGCAAACCTTTCAACATCACAGTAATCCAAGTCTACGCCCCAACCACTGGTGCTGAAGAGGAAGAAGTTGACCGTTTCTATGAAGACCTAGAACAGCTTCTAGAATTAACACCCAAAAAAGATGTCCTTCTCATCATAGGGGATTGGAATGCTAAAGTAGGCAGTCAAGAGGTAAGAGGAATAACAGGCAAGTTTGGTCTTGGAGTACAAAATGAAGCAGGGCAAAGACTGATAGAGTTCTGTCAGGAGAACACATTAGTCATAGCAAACACACTTTTCCAGCAACACAAATGGCGACTGTAAACATGGACTTCACCAGATGGTCTACATCGAAATCAGATTGATTACATTCTTTGCAGCCAAAGATGGAAAAGTTCCATACAGGCAGTCAAAACAAGACCTGGAGCTGACTGTGGCTCAGATCATCAGCTTCTTCTTGCCAAATTCAGGCTTAAACTGAAAAAAGTAGGGAAAACCGCTAGGCCCTCCACGTATGACCTAAATCAGATCCCCTACGAATATACAGTGGAGGTGACAAATAGATTTAGGGGCTTAGATTTGGTAGACAGAGTGCCTGAAGAACTTTGGACGGAGGTCTGTAACATTGTACAGGAGGCAGCAACTAAAACCATCCCAAAGAGGAAGAAATGCAAGAAGGCAAAGTGGCTGTCTGACGAGGCTTTACAAATAGCTGAGGAAAGGAGAGAAGCCAAAAGCAAGGGAGAAAGGAAAAGATATACCCAACTGAATGCAGATTTCCAGAGAACAGCAAGGAGAGATAGGGAGGCCTTTCTAAATGAGCAATGCAAAGAAATAGAGGAAAACAACAGAATGGGGAAGACTAGAGATCTTTTCAAGAAAATTGGAGATGTCAAAGGACAATTTCATGCTAAGGTAGGCACAATAAAGGACAAAAATGGCAAGGACCTAACAGAAGCAGATGAGATTAAGAAGAGGTGGCAAGAATACACAGAGGAACTCTATAAGGCCGATCTAAATGTTCCTGATAACCACAGTGGTGCAGTCACTGAGCTCGAACCTGACATCCTGGAGTGTGAAGTCAAGTGGGCTTCAGAAAGCCTCGCTAACAACAAAGCTAGCGGAGGTGACAGCATTCCAGCGGAATTACTCAAAATCTTAAAAGATGATGCTGTCAAAGTGCTGCACTCCATATGCCAGCAAATTTGGAAAACCCAACAGTGGCCACAAGACTGGAAAAGATCAGTTTACATTCCAATCCCAAAGAAGGGCAATGCCAAAGAGTGCTCAAACTACCGCACCATTGCACTCATCTCACATGCTAGCAAGGTGATGCTCAAAATCCTACAAGCTCGGCTTCAGCAGTATGTGAATCGAGAACTACCAGATGTACAAGCTGGTTTCCGAAGAGGCAGAGGAACTAGAGATCAAATTGCCAACCTTCGCTGGATCATGGAGAAAGCAAGAGAGTTCCAGAAAAACATCTACCTCTGCTTCATTGACTATGCTAAAGCCTTTGATTGTGTGGATCACAACAAACTGTGGCTAGTTCTTGAAGAGATGGGAGTTCCAGACCACCTGATCTGCCTTCTGAGAAACCTTTATGCGGGTCAGGAAGCAACAGTTAGAACTGGACATGGAACAACCGACTGGTTTCAAATTGGGAAAGGAGTACGACAAGGCTGTATACTGTCACCCTGCTTATTTAACTTATATGCAGAGTACATCATGAGGAAGGCAGGGCTGGATGATTCACAAGCTGGAATCAAGATTGCTGGGAGAAACATCAACAACCTCAGATATGCAGATGATACCACTCTATTGGCAGAAAGTGAGGAAGACCTAAAGAACCTTCTGATGAGGGTGAAAGAGGAAAGTGCCAAAATTGGTTTGAAGCTCAACATTAAAAAGACTAAGATCATGGCAACCACTCCCATCACTTCCTGGCAAATAGAAGGGGAAGAAATGGAAGCAGTGACAGACTTTATTTTCCTGGGCTCCAAGATCACCGCAGATGGTGACTGCAGCCATGAAATTAAAAGACGTTTACTTCTTGGGAAGAAAGCTATGGTGAACCTAGATAGCTTAATCAAAAGCCGAGACATCACCCTGCCAACAAAGGTTCGCATAGTCAAAGCGATGGTTTTCCCGGTAGCCATGTATGGCTGTGAGAGCTGGACCATAAGAAAGGCAGAGCGTCGAAGAATCGATGCTTTTGAATTATGGTGTTGGAGAAGACTCTTGAGAGTCCCCTGGACTGCAAAGAGATCCAATCGGTCAATCCTCCAGGAAGTCAAGCCTGATTGCTCCCTGGAAGGACAAATGCTGAAGCTGAAGCTCCAATACTTTGGCCACCTGATGAGAAGAGAGGACTCTTTAGAAAAGACCCTCATGCTGGGAAAGATTGAAGGCAAAAGGAGAAGGGGGCGGCAGAGGATGAGATGGTTAGGCAGTGTCACCGAAGCAATGAATAAGAAATTGGGCGAACTCCGGAAGCTAGTGGAGGACAGGGAGGCCTGGCGTGCTGTGGTCCATGGGGTCGCGAAGAGTCGGACATGACTTAGCGACTGAACAACAACAACAACAACTCTACCACCTCCACTCTTCTTCATAGAAATTTAACCACATCAACTTCAGCACACTGTGTTCCCAATCTCCTTGCTTCTCTTTGCCTCCCCCTTGTCCTGGCTTGGCTACAACATGCTCTCTGAGTCTCTCTGCCTTTATCCTCTTCCTCTTCACAGCACATACTTTCACAGACACTGGTCAAGGACAAAACAACAGGAATTTCAGCTGTTTGTTGCCTAGTCATTTGCAAACGTATTGCGTTCTATTGCTCTGCTTGTTTCTATTCTTCCATTTTATTCTATGATTCGCCTTCTGCCTCCTACTGTAAGCCATCCCCTCCATAAAACACTCTCATTTTTCCTGTGACTTCATAACATATCAACATCTGGAGGGTGTGCCACACCTAGTGCTAGATATTCATGCAAATGCACAATTCACTGATCTCCAATCGAGTGTGATAATGCTGAGAGTTAAATGATGGGCAGTCCAATCTTGTGCTGCCCTACTGCCAGCAACACTTGTGATGGGTGTCGCAAACATGCTGTAAGGCATGTTTCCAGCACCCAATCAGTATGCTGTATTGACAGGAGGGCTTGTGCCACCCGCTCAACACTGCTGCAGGAGCTCTGGCTCCTGGTGGAGAGAAGGTGAAAGAGAAGGTGTGGGAGCATGGGAAGGTGAAGGGTGATGGGAAGAGGCATTTTGAGGCGGAGGGAGGGCAGAACAGAAGATGGGATTGGCCTGGGAGGGAATGGAACCAGCAGTGGTCTCCTCTGCTAGAGCAGTTTTCAAATGTGGCTTTTATTCATGCATTTACTCCCTTTATTAAAAAAAAAAAAGGTGGAGGGAGGGCAGTAGAAGAATGGCATTCCATACCAGCCTCATTGTTTGAATCGCTACCCTAATAAGGCTCTGAACCATCTCAGAAATAAATCATTTTTGCGATTCTACCAAAAATACCAGGTTGCGTTATGAAATTTTCCAGAAACTCATTTCCCTACAGTGAAAAGAAACCTCCCTATGCATTTTGAGCATCACTAGTACTTGTGTTAAACATATTAACTAGTGATATTTCATGAATAATACAAACAAAAACCCCTGTCATGGTTCATTACATACAGCATATATGTAAATTCTTGCTGCAGTAAACAACACAGCTAGTCTTCTGTTAAAACTGATATTTTAATAGCTAAACTGAGAACTGCAGGATTCTCTTCCACAGTATTTTTTCCTTTTGCTTTAACAGTTTTTCCAGAGTTTCAGGCTCTCTGTTTCGTGCCATTTCTGTGTGCAGCTTAAACAGCCTTATTTTTCAGTCTTAGAGCAACTTCACAGCTGGTTATACAAAACAATCCTTTTGGAATGTCAATAGATAAAGGAGCAGAGCTTCAAAGGAGAAAAGCTGGGAACTTAGAAAAAAACTTAGCAGGGACCATGGCAACTCCAGACAATTTCTGTTGTAATTAAGGAAGCCAGGTGAGGCATATTAAAAAGAGAACCATTCTACAGAAAGAGAAAACAGATAAACATCTTTCATAGGACAACTATGAGAAAATAATTGGCAATCTAAAATAAGAAGCTAGATGGGGGTGGGGGTGGGGGGGACGGAGGACGACAAACATTCATGCTGTTGCAATCCAGCACAAACAATCCCCTGCATCTTGGTTTAGAATTAAATCCCACTGTGTTCAATGGGGCTTGCCTACTCCTTGGCAAATGTACATAGGATTGCAAGTTCAGTCTGTTTTTCTTATATATTTAAATACCGCTTTTAGCAAAGCTGGAGCCTGCTCTCTGCTTCACTGATTAAGGGCCCAATCCTAACCCAACTTTCTAGCACCAGGGTAAGGTTACTCTGAGGTAAGAGAACAAACATTCAGTGGTGTCTCTACAGGGAGGGCAGAGCTCTAAGTTTTGCAAGGAGCCTTACCCTGTCATGTAAATCCTGCCTCTCCCTTGCTGCTGTAGCCAGTAAGCAACGCCAAGATGTTGCTTTTCCCTGTGAGGATTGGCTGAAACGGTGCAGGAGAGGAGTGATTTCCACTGCAAGGTAAGGCTTCTTGCAAAACTTAGAGCTCTGCCCTCCCTGTAGAGATGCCACTGCAAACATTCCCTTACCTTGAGGAGACCTCCATGACTGCTCCCCCCAACTGCACATGTCCCATTGGCACAGCTAAATCAGTGCTGGAAAGTTGGTTAGGATTGTGCCCTGTATTGGAAAAGGCAGGAGCCACCCCGAGGATAGGGAGTGGTATCAGCAAAGGCCCCTTGTCCCAGCTAAACCAGGGATTATAGGGTTAATCCCAGAAGGTAGTTGCAAGCCTGGAACAGGTGCAGATGGGTGTGGTTGATGAATTAAAGCCTGCCCACTGATTGGCCTCAGTATATTGGCCTAGGTATAAAGCTGGGATGGGAGCTGGAGAAGGAAGCTGGGGATGTGGGATAGAACCTGGGAAGGAAGCTGGCTAGGTACTGGAGGATGGTACCTGGGCTGGATGGATTGCTGGCCTGAAGGAAGGACAGTTGGACTGGCTAAGGACAGAATTTGGTGGAACACACCCTTACTGTCTGAAAAGGGGGTGGGAATCTCCACATCCTGGCACGGTATGACATTTTTACAGGGACACCAACAAGGGAGATATGCCACTAGTTTCTGTAGAGCAAAATAAAAATAAAAATCTCAAACGCAAAGTAGGCTTTTTTCACCTTATTCTTGTGGCTGGTCTCAATGCCCAGTAGTTTCTAAGCTGGTCACCTCTCAGTCAGATTTGGGGGGGGATGCTCAGTGCAACCATGCACCTTGGGGTGAATAAGATAACAGAGCCCAGGTAACCTGTCAGGCCAAGCAGCACCTGCTTTTTCCTCAGCAGACCCTCTCCCAGCTCTAGTGGATGACTGCATGAAGGGAGGTCTCTTGCGTTCTCCTGCCTGGGATGCAACTCGGCCTCACCACACACCTGGCAATGGAGTCCGGTGCTTCAGCTTGGCAGGGACGGGGGGGGGGGCTGCCTGAAGAGATTGCAATCAAGTTCCTCACACTGAGACAAAAAGGGGATGGAGGCAAGTGTAGACACAACGAAAATGCTTGTATCGGTTGCATTGAACTGAAGGGGAGTTAGACGGAGGAAAGGAACTAAGGCAAATGGTCTTGGAAAAAGAGGCTTTTGAGCAGGGATTTGAAGGGTTACGGGCACTTCAAACACTGTGAAACATGAATTTGGTATAGTTTGTACTGTTTTCAGCTTCTGAAGAAGAGATTCACAACAGAATAGAAAAATACTTACTGTATATGTACACACATATAAACAGAGAGAGAGAGAGAGAGAGGAAAAGAGAGCGCATATTTTTCTGTTCCTTAGAATTTCACTAATCCACACTGCACTGACTTGTTGCCTTGGCTCAGGCTTGTCTCTGTGAACCACACACCCGATCTCTGTCTTTGCTTGAATATGTTACATAATCTGGTAGCATGTTGCACAACAGCCAGTGACAGTAAAAAGCTGTTGGCCGTTCTTTTTGCTGAAAGCAACTTTGCTTCGGCAGCCAACAGAGCAGGGCCCCCAGTGCTTATTTCAGTGAATGGGTAGGTTAAAGGATACATCCATTTTTAGGGATGTACAACCACCCCCTGGATTTAGCCCAAAAGGCCTTGGAGAGCTGAGCGTATTCCAGGTGAGTGCACACAAATAGCTTTCGGAGCAATTGTACTGATTAACTGCGAAACAGCCGCCACACAATGCCCGCTGGCACCTCCCCTCTCGCTGTCTCCAGTCATTCAGAAGTGTTGATTGGTAAGGGAGGGAAATAGAGCCGGTTTTCAAACTCTGCTCCATTGCCAACATCTCCCTTTCTCCCAGTCCCAGCGCACCCAGAAACATATCCTGGAGGAGCAGAGGATGCCCATGGCTGTGGTGACAGAGACAACACACAGCATGTTCAGGCCATGGCCAAGCATCTTTTCCTCAGTGCACTAGTGCAACACTGAGAGCCGTACCTGAGCTCCTGGATACAACAGGAGACGTTTTCTGGTCATAATGAGGAGCTTTTCTGAGGCCTGCAGAGGCCACGTGTGAAGGTTAATGAAGTGCTTTTTAAACACTTCCAGAGGGTGTTCTAAAGCCTGTAGAGGCAACTTGTGGTCTCTGCAAGCCTCAGAAAAGCCCCAGACATGGTCGTAATAGGGTCCAGTCATGCTTGGGGGCCCTGCTAGCAGGGAATTAGTGACCCAGAAGTATTGTGTTACTTCTGGGTCACTGGGCTCCGCGGCACTGTACCTCACCAGCATAGACTGTCACGACATGTCCCTGGCTAAGACTATACGTCTCAGGTATTCATGTGGAGAAATAATTTTTGAGCACTTTTCTATCTTCCCTTCAGTGACTCTTCCCTTCAGTGGCTCTAGGGAGCCTTATTTGGAGCGCCTCTGATTGATTTTTCACAGCTCTGCCACTTGTCAACAAACATTTCTCAAAGTGGTTTACACAGCAAAATTTAAAACAAATGGTTCCCTGTTTCAAAGGCACTTACAATCCTTAAAAAAAATGGGGGGGAGGAACCCATGATACAGCAACAAACAGCTACTGGGGGGAAATGTGGACCCAGTACTAGCCAACTGTCCAGTGCTCATGAGACACACCCAAGGGAGCATGTGCTGCGTCCTGCAGTGAGGGGCAGGGATGTTTGTCCCCTTACCTCAAGGGCTGCTTTGCAGCTCCACTGATGCTGGAACGTTGGATAGGATTGGTCCCTGTTCTGGGATGAATAGGGATGCTTGCTCACACAGTGACACCTATAGAGCACCAATTTCTTGCCCGGTTAGCAGAGGCGGATCTGGGGGGGGGCAAATCTGTAAGTTTTCCAAGAAGCCTTACCTTTGCAGTGGAAAACACTCCTCTCCTGCACTGTTCTAGCCAATCCTCAAAGGGAAAAGCAACATCTTGGCGTTGCTTACTGGCTACAGCAGCGAGGGAGAGGAGGGATTTACATGACAGGGTAAGGCTTCTTGCAACACTTAGAGATTTGCCCCCCCCTTAGATCCGCCTCTGCCAGTTAGCCAGTAGTTTCATAATCATGATGATTGCCAAGAAGTATTTGCTTATGTGATCAAAAACTAAATGATGACATCAAAAAGTACATATGCCACTGTAGCTAGTGTAACTGGACCATCTTGATTTTAGAAGATGTCTTTACTCATTGACATTCAGGGTGCAACCCAATGAGGTCCTTGGGCCAATGCAAGCTCCTGGTGGCAGCCCTGTGCTGTTGCAAACGTGGCGTAGGGCATGTCTGCATCAGCACGAGTGGTGCACAAGGGCCGACTCAAACAGCTGCATCGGCCCAGTCGCACCAAGGACAACGTCAGGTAAGCCCCCTGTGTGTTGGCCTCCTTCAACCAACGCAGGGGTTTCTCTGGGCAGGGAGAAGGCGAAAGGGAGTGTGGCCTGGGCGGGGGAGGGCATTCCTGCAGGTGGGGTGGCCCAGGGAGTGGGGAGGAGCCTGGATCTGGCATTTATGCCTGCTCCAGCCCCTGGCTCTGGGCTGCACAGTCCCAGTTTGGGCCACTGCAGCCCGCTTGGACTTCTGCCGCATAGAGGTGACTGGTGCTCACCCCAGGATAAGGGGACAAACGTCCCCAGCGGCTTCCCAACCTGCACTGGATACAGCGCAGGCCACCTGGCCTGCTTGTGTCTGCCCAGGTTAGGATTGCACTATGAGTTGCCTAAAGGCTTGCCCATCCATGAAGGTAACAATGCTCTTCACAACAGGTGGTGGAGAGGGGCTAGCCCTTTCTTCTAGAATTAGCCTCACTTGCCCCTTCCTCTGCACAGGCTCTTGAATCGGAGCAGTAAATGTGGACTGTGCTGAGATCACTTCCAATGTTTTTGTTTTTTGATTTTTGGGGGGAGGGGAGGGGTAGTGGCACTCAGGCAACCTAATAGCTTCAGCCAGCTCTGGGTTGCCTGAGAATAGTGCATATAGACACTGCCTTGGGTATTCAATAATATTTAAGTGCCCATTACATTTTGACAGTGGTCTCACTAGGGGCAACAGCACCCAGAGCAGAGATGACATCAGCACGTCACATGACATTGCCATATCACTTTTAAATTCTCCCCTTCTTCACTTCAGTAGAGTCCCCAGCAAGGGTCTGCTAATAAGTGACGGGGCCACATGCACGCTCTGGTGTTTTAAGGGTCTCCAGCAAGGAAGTAAGGTGAGAACGCTGAAGTGCGTATGTGGCCATGTCACTTGCCAGAAGATGCTTGCTGGAGACTTTTTCTGGCTCCGGAGCACTTGTCGGCAGTTGCGTAAAGAGTCTGCAGCAATTGTCTGCCAGCAAGCAAAATGGCCACACGTGTGCTCCAGAGTTCTCTAGAGTTCTAAAGGGTCTTGCTTGTTTTCTGGACTCGCGGATGCACATGTTGCTGCATTACGACCACACGGAGCCCCCTTATGACCTGCCTAGGAGACCTAGGAGAACTGCCCCCCAACCAGTATTGTCATTCAGAACGAGCTGCTGGAACGCGAGGCGGGACTTACCGCCTGATTGGCTGGCCGTTCGTGACGCGTCGCTGCCTGCCCAACCACTGCGCGGGCACCCCTGGCTTTGGAGGGGGTGCCTGCTTGCCTGGGGGGTGCACTGGGTGCCTAGGCGAGCCATGGAGGGGCGCGCCACCGGGAGGGAGCCCCCGCGGTGGGCGGGCAGGCGGCGACGCGTCACGGACTGCCTGTCAATCAAGCGTTAAGTCCCGCCTCGCGTTCCGGCAGCTTTTCATCACACATGCTAAGTACAAAGGATTATCTTGACTAGTGAAAAGGCATGGGTCTTTTCTGTTTATAGCAAGGCTGCACAACTTGAATCACTAACAGAACCTGCGATAGTCCTTTCTTTCTGACAGCCGGCTGCGTGACCCCTCATCCTTTAAATTGCCTCCTTCTCCCCTCCAAGGCCCATCATGGTCCATCAAATGCCCTCCCAGTTCATATCAACATGGCCAAGTTCAAAAGAAGTGTTATTGTTTCCCTCACCTTATGACCTCAGATTCTGTCAAATGTCTCCAGATGACCCCACTTCAAACCAAATCCCCAAATTTCAGAACAAACGCCGTGATGTGCCCTCTTTTCGAATGTACTTTCGAGTGTGATAGAAGGACATCTATTGCTCAAAAGGATAGGAAAGGGGTCAGAGAAAACAATAGAGAGAGAAGAAAGCCAAGGTTGGAGAAGGGAAGAGCGAAGGGAACTATGAAAAGTAGAATGTAGTAGGATGTGTGGAAGAGAGTCTGGAGCTAAATGACAAAAGAGGCAACGACCAAAATGATAAGCTGAGGGAAATATATTTAAACGAGCAAGTAGAAAAGCTCTGCGCATGAAGGGATTAATTAATTGTGCAAAATAATTGGACGGGCGACCACCAGAAAAGGAGAGGCCAAAGAAAGCAGGAGAACAAACAAGGTTGAGATTTTCATTCAGATGCTCCAATTCAATCTGCCAGAGGCTAGATTTTATTTGAAGATGGGCAGTTTGCAGAGGCGTATCAGTTAGTGACTCAAAAGTAATGCCTAAGGAAAGGAGCTTAGAGTCAAAGATTTTAAACCAAGTGGATGGAAAAGAATCTTTCAATAAATCTAGTATTAAAGAGTTGGGGGGGTACATAAAAAAAGTCGGAGCCAGTATTTAAAGGAAATAGACCAAGCTAGAGTGGTGGGAAGGTGTATTCCAAGGTCAAGAAAGATGGTGGATTTTTTTTAATGGAATTAGGAATGCCTAGAAGTCTGCTAAGAAAAACCGTGGCGGAAGAGTCCAGTTTATGAGAAACTGCAGAAATCCATATAGGTACTCCATAAAGAAGGTGAGAAAGAAGTTTTGAATGGTAAACATTGAGAGCAGCTGGGATATATTGATTCCCAGAAGAGTAATGGAATTTGGAAATAGCTTGAAATTGATGAGAAGAGGAAGATAGCACTGATTTAATATGAGGGGACCAGCAAAGTTTATGGTGTAAAGTGATTCCTAGATACTTGAAGACTGAGACCTGTTGGTATTCCTGGGACCCAATTTTCCAAGTTGAGGGAGACCAGGTACTGGAAAAGACCATAATCTTAGTTTTGTGGTCCAAACATACTTTACCTTTCCTTTGTGCTGGCCAAACTTTGCTGGCCTACCTGAGCTGGCCTAACTCCAGATTAGGATTGCATTCTCAGTTATGTGAGTGTCATCAAGTTGGCCACTGGTTTTTTTATTTGTTACTGATTTGTTGGGCGACCTGTACCATTATATATTAAAATAAATAAAGGGTAATTACGCCAACCCTTAGTGAGGTCAGTGCACTTAGGTTGTGACTATTATATTGTAATTTAGTCTATATGATCTGGAAGGAGGTCCATCACGAGGGTGATGCAATCAGCTCTTGCAGTAGGTGACGCAAACCCTAGTAGCACCACTGGGAATACCATAATGTATTGACTGCAGCAGAGGCTTCCAGAGAGAAACAGAGACAACTCAAAAACAGATAACTTTCTGCCATAACTATGTAACAACTGTGGTACAGTGCAATGTTAAAACTGGGAAGGAAAGTGTTTCCTTGGGAAAACTGGGCTTGACAAGACTTACACATGTTTAAAAGTTATTTCTAATCATGATAGTACCGTGGAAAAGCCTTGAAGCATTACACACCAAGAGCGCTTGCCATCTCATGAAAAATGGCAATAATTGCAACTTGGCCATCTATTAATAACAAAACTTGGCTCTGATGCCTGAACAATTTCAGAGACTTCATCAGAGCTGGAATTATTGCAAAACACTTCAAAGCGACCTCACACAGTTCTGATTTACAATAAATTTGTAATGAACGATAGCTACAACGCCTAAAGAAAAAATAGGGGGAGGTTCAGTAAAGAAGCATATTGGAGATACAATGTTCACCCAAACCAATGGAAACAAATACTTTTGGCAGTTGAACAGACGATGATCCTCACAAAATGACAATCACAAAAGTACAATCCAAAATTCATCCAGACATTTGCTAAGCAGTGATTGATAGCAATGAATCAAACTTCTTATAATAATCTTCTTCATGAGCTCTGTATTGGGTGCCAAGGAGAAGGTCATTCTGAATATATTGGGTGTTGGGTGCTCATTCTGAATATATATGCTGTGGTCGTGTAAAATTGTTTCCCTATTCTGGAAAAAAAACAGTCACTTGGTACATTAATTGGATACCGAACTTGGTAATTAAATGCATACTAAATGCACTTATTGCTGTTGGAATGGGGCCCTGTGCCTTGTACAGATCTGGCAGACCAAAATTGATTGGGTAATCTATAGCAAGTGATTGGGAAAATAGCACGTTTAGAATTTCTGCCATGATTCATTCCTCCAGTCCAATGTCAAGCTGAAAGACCAAGACAAAGTGTAGGTACATAGAACAGAATGTGTGAGTGTTATATTCATAAGAGAACAACAAAGTTTTGTGTGTGGCATGGAAGCAAAAGGATGCCCCTTAAATTGACACCTGTGCATTTTGAAGCCTTACAATGTAAAACCCTATGTATATCTGCTCAGAAGAAAGCACCATTGATTTTAATAGGACTTACTTCCAGGTAAGGGATGTGGTGGCGCAGCGAGTTAATCCGCTGCTGCTGGGCATTCAGACCGCAAGGTTGGGAGTTTGAGACTGCGTGACGGAGTGAGCTCCCGTGGCTTGTCCCAGCTCCTGCCAACCTAGCAGTTCGAAAGCACCTAAATGCAAGTAGATAAATAGGGACCACTTCGGTGGGAAGGTAACGGCGTTCCTTAGAGTCATGCCAGCCACATGGCCATGGAAGCTTGTCCTCGGACAAAAACGCCGGCTCTACAGGCTTGGAAACGGAGCTGAGCACCGCCCCCTACAGTCGGTCACGACTAGACCCCTCGGTCGTGGGGAAACCTTTACCTTTTTACTTCCAGGTAAGGGTGTATAGCAGTGGTTCCCAAAGTCCTACTTGGAGATTGGGAATGAGCTGAGTGCTTACAGTGGAGAGGCCTGGGGCTGCAGGGGTGTCCCAATGGCACCAGTGTGATCATAGCACCATGGGACACCCAGGGATCGTAGATGCTGATGTCTGAAGTGTTGGGGGTCATGCTGGGGGTCATGCTGATGTCTGGAGTGGTCTGAGAGTCCCACAGCCTCCTCTGTAGGCCTCCACGATGTAGAAAAACAGGGCATTTTTCTGCATTGCGGAGGCCTGCAGAGGAGGCTGTGGGCCTCCCAGACATCAGCATGACCCCCAGGTAAGTGCTACAACCCCTTAATTGTCCTGTGGCACTGCAATTGCAATGGTGCCGTCGGGACACCCATAACTGAGCCACTCGTCTTAAGGGAGGATGGTCCAGTTTTACCTCCCAACGGTGGGTCACAACCCACAGATTGGGATGCACTGGTGTATAGGGTTATACATAAACAACGTTTTGTATTTCCTTGTTTATTACATAGTATAGTCCCATCACCATATGTTCAGCGCCTTAAGTCCATGTTATTGGAAAGAAATCAGGATAAAATCAAGGTGCAAATTCAGCTGGTAAGTGGAAACCTGGAATAGAAGCAAATAATGCTTGCTTGCATCCTAAGATGCAGAGGTCTGGTATGCAGGTGGTCAGTGGCATAGCTAAGCCGGTTCTGGGGGGCTCCATTGCTTCCCTATGGTTGAGTGGCAGTTTTTCACCATCTCCACTGGAGAGTTCCTACCGTTTGGCATCTGGACGTGTTGCAAAATAGGTCTTCCCACATGCCCTGTCACTTGTATGGCTCCAAATGTAGCTATTTCCAGGGCCAGGGCCACATAGGCACAGAGGAGGGAGTGTCTGCGCAGCCCCAGAGGGTAGTGCAATAACACGGAGACGTCATCACGCTGCCAGTTCTGGGTACCCCCCCTGGCTACGCTACTGCAGATGGTCCCAATATCAGAGCACAATCCTAACCTGGAGTCGGGCCATCACAGTTAGGCCAGCAAAGTTTGGCCAGCACAAGGGACACCATAAAGCGCGTTTGGACCACTCTTGGAGTCAGGGAAGGTTTCACACATTTGTGTGCTGGCTCTCAGTCCCTGACATTACCCAGTCCAAGTATGGCTGGGTAAGACCATTGTCTGAAATGGTAGAAATCCAATGTAGGTAACCTGAGCTAGTTGGAGCCACTCTCTGAATCAGTAGAGGCAGCAGCTCCATTATGTTCTCCTCATTTTTCTCTAACTTCACAATTTTTCTTTTTTCTTTTCCCCTGTTTTGTGAACTGTACAGTATTCTACCAAGCCAGAGTTCAATGTGAGAATAATAGCCCTATTAGGAATGGACTTCTTAGCTTTGTTCTGACAGTGCACAGAACCAGGATACCTCCTGCTGAAGGTAAAGGACAGAATGCAGCATTCTCTGCGCTTCTAATTTTGTGAGTGAAAATGCACATAGGTTACTTTTTGTGAAATAAAGCTGATGGCTTTGAGAGGCTGAAAGGTGTGTAGCTCAGTATTCCTTCCTGCCCAGAAATGAGCAAAATCACATTAATGACTTTTGTTAAGTATAATTCACATTGGATTAACTGAATGTATAAAGTATACCTCTTGCTACAAATTACTTAATAACACCTCATCAAATGTTGTATAGTCATTATTACAAACCTCCTGTACCTACAGTAATGAGATTCAAAAGGCATGGGAAGGGGTGCATTTGCTCCAGCAGTTTTGAGTCTGTGGAATAAACTTTTATTTACCTTCTGAAAAATCTAAGCCTAGCCAGTATCCAGAGAATCACACAGCTAGTTACGCACATCCTAAGGAGCCTTGGTAGAGCAGGTAGTCTGGCTGAATGGTAGAGCTGCCATCTATGACATCCAAAGTACATCTGGGGATGCAAGGATGCATCTGGGGATCTCAGGACCACCAGAAGTATCCAAAGGCTGCTGATAATAGAGCTGAGTTGTCCCAGCTGGTGAGAGAAGCAAAGGAGGACCTCAGTGAAAGTGGGGAGTTGCCATCAATCAAACATGGGAGAAAAGCGCAGCTGCCCTCCCCCCTGCAATTCTTTGCATGATTAGCTTCAACAATAAAAAGAGAACATACCCCCATTGACACCCAAGAAGTCCTAGAGTCAGGATCCTGCAGACCCTGTGAGAAGAGAGGCCCTTTCTCTCTCCCCCGCCCCACAGAGTCCCACCTTAGGGATGTCAGATACTACAATGGGAAGAAAGGGTTCCTATCTGCTAACCAAGTAACAAGTACGATGCATTCCAAGTTTTGTTGATCTGCATCAATGTGTCAGTAAGAGAAATACACAAGTGGGTTGCCGACCATCTCCCCCCAGCAGTTCTACTGTGCAAATGCAAGTGATCCAAATGACAGCCAAGTGACAGGTGTCAGGGAGATCTGGCAGCATCAGTTGTTTCCCTGTCTGCCAGGGAGTTTGCAAAGGCACAGGGACCTGAATGGAATGAATAGGTCAGCCACTTTAATGAGCAGCAACTGGGCTCACATTTGTCACTGTAGGCAAGCAGGCAGGCAGGCAAGCAGCCTGTAAGCTTCCTTTGGGGTCTGCATAGTGTCTAGTGGGCTAGCAGCCTGCGGGGGCAAGGAAAAGCATAGAAAGAGTAACAAGGACTTGATGGCAGCATCAATCACACATATTCTCTGGATCAAGATGCCCACTCAGGGTTTACAAGGGAGAGTGGGGCACCAGTGTGAGTGCATTGTGGCTTAGAACATCCTCCTCCTCCTCCTCTCTTTGGTTGGGGGAGAAGATCTTGCAGTAGGAAAAAAATTGTTTATACCCTTGTGGCAGAGGTACAGCCCTGAAAAAGCAAGAGTTCAGAGGACTCTCAAGTCTCTCTAAAATATTTCAAATATGAAAAATCATTGCAGAAGATTAACTCCATTGTCCTGAACTCGTAGCCCTTGCCCGGTCAACCTTACACTGGCCCCTCAGATCTAGGCTAGTGATTTTGCTGGTGTAGATCCAAGTATCCCTACTGCAAAGGCTGCCACATGACACAGGGGAAGGGGAAGTAATTCCCCTTACTCCAAGTTGCGCTGCAGGCAGCCCCAACCCCGCTCTGAATATGGGGCAGACAAGCTGGCCTCTCTGTTCCCGGTTAGGCTGTGAAATGTATTTCTATTTTACCTGCACCCCACTCTTCCTTAGAACTATCAGAACAGTTTCATGGTTTTCTAGCACACCCTTGGGTACTTACATCCAACTCTCCTTAGCTTCCACACACTGCTTATATAGCATCAACAGTTTTCAGATCTGTCTGAAATCTGCAGTATTTCCAGGAAGTTCCTTTGCATCTTTCCGCACTGTAATAGCAATCACTCTCTTTATGTGCTTTCTTCTCCCCCCCCCATGGAATATTCTGGATTTTTAATCTGACATGACTTCTAAAAGGGTTAAAAAGCTAAATTGCAATCATTGATCGATTGTACATAACGTTAATGGGTGAAGTTTCAAGCCGGGGTCATTTTATGCTCATACAAATAGCAAGAGGTTCCCCTCTCACCCTCTCTCTCTCT
>JAJKFI010010895.1:9010-20033 GCA_029204185.1 Lerista edwardsae
GGATTCCTGTATTCCTGGATGGATTCTTGGTGGATTCCTGGACGGATCCCTGGATGGATGGATTCCTGGATTCCTGGATGGATGGATTCCTGGATTAGTGGATGGATTCCTGGATTCCTGGATGGATTCCTGTATTCCTGGATGGATTTCTGTATTCCTGGATGGATTCCTGGATTCCTGCATGGATTCCTGGATTCCTGGATGTATTGTGGATACACAGATGAATCCCTGGATTCCGAGATGGATTCCTGGATGGATTCCTGGATTCCTGGATGGATTCCCGGATTCCTGCATGGATTCCTGGATTCCTGGATGGATTCCTGGAATCCTGCATGGATTCATGGATGGATTCCTGGACGGATTCCTGGATGGATGGATTCCTGGATTCCTGGAGGAAGGATTCCTTGATTAGTGGATGGATTCCTCGATTCCTGGATGGATTCCTCGATGGATTCCTGTATGGATGGATGGATTCCTAAATTCCTGGAGATCTCCTGGATTCCTGCATGGATTCCGGGATTCCTGGATTGATTCCTTGTTGGAGAGATGGATCCCTGGATTCTGCGATGGCTTCCTGGACGGATTCCGGGATCCCTGGATGGATTCCGGGATTCCGGCATGGATTCCTGGATTCCTGGATGGATTTTAGGATGGATTCCTGGATGGATTCCCGGATTGATTCATGGCTTTTTGGATGGATTCCTGCGTAGATTCCTGGATGTGTTCCTGGACAGTTTCCTGGATTCCTGGATGGATTCCTGGATGGATTCCTGTAATCCTGCAGGGATTCCCAGATTCCTGCATGGATTCCTGGATTCCGGATGGATTCCTGGATTCCTGGATGCATTCCTGGATAGATTCCTGTATGGCTTCATCGATGGATTCAGGGATTGATTCATGGCTTCCTGGATGGATTCCTGGATGGATGGATGGATTCCTGGAATCCTGCATGGATTCCTGGATTCCTGGATGTATTCCTGGATGCACGGATCGATCCCTGGATTCCGAGATTGATTCCTGGATGGAATCCTGGATTCCTGGATGGATTCCCGGATTCCTGCATGGATTCCTGGATTCCTGGATGGATTCCTGGATGGATTCCTTAATTGCTGGATGGATTCCTGGATTCCTGGATGGATTCCTGAATTCCTGGATGGATTCTGGATGTATTCCTGGAAGGCTTCCTGGATTCCTGCAGGGATTCCTGGATGGATTCCTGGATTCCTGGATGGATTCCTGGATGGAATCATGGATTACTGGATGGATGGAGGGATTCCTGGATTCCTGGATGGATTCTTGGTGTATTCCTGGACGGATTCCTGAATGGATGGTGCCAAGTTGCGCAACGAGGGAGAACACACAGACCAATATGATCTATAAGTTCTACTTTATTGTTACACACAAGCCCATATATATCCTTCAGGTTTACAGAGCAGTATGTTGTTGATTAACCCATCAGAAGGTTGCTTTGATTAACTCAGCGAGTTTCGGCAAACAAGACTGACAAGATTAACAAGGGTAAACAGGCTTGATAGACTTATACCTCAGGGTTACATCGCACATGTTATCAATCAATAACTTGGTAAATTACAATAAGCAAGCTTAATGGTTTCATTGACTGTTACTATCGTCTTTTCGCATTGGCGCTTCCTGCCGTTTACATAGCATATGTCATTCATCATTTAACTCGGAAAGTATCAATCAACACCTTGCAAATTGGCTTAACTAGCTTAACGAGCGGTAGACCGGCAAACAAGCTTAAACGGTTTCGCTAACAAGCTTAGGGGTTTGCTAACAGGCTTAAGGGTTTAAGGGTTTCATTAACTTTTTACAATCTCCTTTCCGTCTTAGCGCTTTCTCAATCTTCCGGCCGTATCAGCGCAGGCTGCTTCGTTTCCGATCTCCTTGTTCCGTGCGTTTGTCGTGTTGCGCAAGGGTCAGCCGTGTCGCGCAAGGGTTAGTTGATTGCAGCAGTCTTCTACTTTGTTCTGGCCCATGTTTCCCCAATCCCATAGTCCTTAGCAAAAACCACTCTCTCCACAACAATCAATCAGATAGATAGATAGATACCTTTATTGGCATAACAAACACAAACAAACATACACAAGGTGCAAAATACAATTTTAGGAACGTCCCCTAAAACACTAAAACTTTAAATTGGATTCTCGGGCTGTATTAATCTTAATTATATCCAACAAAAATTTGCCAAGAGCAGTCAAAGAAATCTCATCCGTCCACTGTAAAATAGAACTAAGATAGGCTTCATCGAAAAGCCAGGGCTTTTGTTGTGGGAGAGAGGCAAAAAATTTATCCCTCGCGGCCGAATGGAATGGGCAGTGGAAAAAGATATGGGGTAGCGTCTCTACAGCATTCATCGGGCAAGGACATAATCTGTCATTAAAGGGAATATTGTTGAATCGGCCCGTTAGCACCGCCGAGGGGATTGAATTACAGCGGGCCAAAGAAATCGCCCTTCTAACTTCAGGATTATACAATAGAGAAATGTAAACCGGTGGCCTGCCTACTACCAAAGGAAGATTCCAGAACAAAGGTGAGCAAGATCTATTAGCGGCTCTTAATAGGTCTTGTGAGTTGATGTCAGCCAGCCTTTGTCTAACAGTTCTTAGGGCAGCCTGGAACGGGAGAGTCCCTAGGATGTCCGGGTCTAGGCCGATCTGTTTGATCTTCCTAAGCCAACCATCAGCAGGGGGGCAGCGATCTTTTTTTAGGTAATATAGTAGGCTTGTTTGAGAGGTATCGAAATACAGTCTTAGCCAGTATTTACAAGTTCTGTACCAAGCAACATTCTCGACTGGGAGTTGTCCCGTCTCGAGACATAAAGCCTCATAGGGGACGCAGTTTGGCATGGCCATGATTCTTCTCAAAAAGACTGATTGAAAAGTTTCTAATGATTTATGATATGCATTGATCCAGATAGGGATTCCATAGAGGGCTTGGGAAATAGATTTGGAATTGAATATTTTGAGGGCAGCCGGAATTAGGCGGCCCCCTTTGTTATAGAAGAATCTGGAAATTGCCAATGAGGATATTTTGGCTGTCGTTTGTGCCATACGACGATGGCCAGCCCAAGAGCTATTGGCTGAGAATAGTAATCCCAAATATTTGAAGGTCCTCACCTGTTCAATTAAACGTCCATTGAAGACCCAGTTATATATTTTACGGGACTTAGAAAAGACTAAAATTTTTGATTTCTGATAATTTAATTGAAGTTTATTGGTGGACAAGTAGTCCAGACATTTATTTATTAGTCTTTTTAAGCCCAGCCGAGACCGCGAAATAAGTACAGCGTCGTCGGCATATAAAAGAACCGGAATCTTACGATCTCCAAGCGTTGGAAAATGGCCATCAACAGTTAATAGTTCTGGAGCCAAGTCGTTTAAGAACAGGTTAAATAGAGTCGGGGCCAGTGGGCATCCTTGCTTGACTCCCTTGTTCGTAGGAATTTCTTCAGTAAGGAGGCCATCCCAAGAACATCTTATTCTGCATGAGGTGGCAGAGTACAATTGCCTGATGGGGTTAATCAGATTAGAAGGAATTCCGGCTCTCTCCAGCTTGGACCAGAGCAACTGCCTGTCGACGCTGTCAAAAGCCGCTTTTAAATCGAGAAAGGCTACAAATAATTTTGAGTTGACTTTAATGGAGTATTTGTAAGCAAGATGGGACAGGACAGCACAGTGGTCCAAGGTGGAGTGGCCTGATCTGAACCCGATTTGTTCAATGCCTAAGATTTTGTTCTGGGTGAGCCAAATATTAAGATGAATCAAGAGATAGTTGGCATACAACTTGCCTACTATCGAAAGAAGGCTAATTGGCCTGTAGTTCTCTGGAAGACAGGGATCCCCTTTTTTGTAGATAGGGGCAACAATGGCTTGCTTCCAGGATTCCGGAAGAGTTCCACTGGCAATTGCCGTTGAGAAAAGTCCTGCCAGAATAGGGGCCCAGAAGTCAGAGTTAGATTTTAACCATTCCCCCATAATCATGTCAGGTCCAGCCGCTTTGCCAGTCTTAAGTGAGGCAATTAAGACTTTAATTTCCGATGTTGACACAGGCGGCCAATTCGGAGTGGCAAATGATTCAGAAGCCTCATCAGGCGAAAAGGCCATGTTGTCAAAAAAGAGGTTCGAGAAATGCAATTTCCAGTTATAGGCAGGGACTGCCTTGGGATCATGTCCTTTAGCTTTAAAGGACCCATTCACCAACGCCCAAAAAGAGCGAGGGTTGAAGTGAATCGTGGCCTGATAAAGTTTATCCCATAGCACTTTCTCATATTTATTCTTCTTGCATTTGGCTAGCATGTTCAGATGGAGATTCAGGGAAAAATATTCTTTAAGCGCCTGCCGAGAATTTAATTGCCTAAACTTTTTAAAACAGCTTCTAGCAGCCCTTTTAAATTGCTGGCATTCATAGTCAAACCAACTCGGGTTGCCCTGACGTGGATCAGATCGCAAGGCATTTACAGGCAGCGCTAGAGTAGAAGTAATAACCTCTATTAATTGGTTATACAACCTTACCACTTCCGATGGAGAATTCTCCAAAAGTATGGAGGAACAAAGTGCAAGAAAGTTGGGCTCCTCCAACAGGAGAGCCAATTTTGTCTGGGTTAGCTTGTCCCACCGGAATTTGGGGGGGCAAACCTGTACCTTATCAGCCTCAGCCGTTTGGTCCTGACTCACAGGAGAGCCACTCAAGCTAAGTTGGAGAGGAAGGTGGTCACTCAGTTTAAACGCATCCACTGCAAAGTCAGATACTCTAGCAAGTAGCGATGGGGACACTAGTACATAATCGATTACACTGCAACCCACCTCAGAGACAAAGGTGAATTCCTTAGCCTGTTCGAATAAGACAAGACCATTAAGCCAAAGAAGATTTTGTTGGATGCTAAAGTTGGCAAGAGAAATACCTGCAGAGTTATGTTTTTTGTCTTTAGAGGCTCTAGGCCAACTATAGTAAAATGGCAGCTCCGGCAACAATCCTCCATTCAGTGTTTTTTTGAAAATTTCAAGGCCATCGCCTACCCTGGCATTAAAATCTGCTCCTATGATAAAGTTGGCCTGGGGGTATTTAGTAGACAAATCCACTACAGCCTGTTCAAAATGCTCCCACATCTGCAAGGCAGTATGTTTATAGGAATTTGGAGGAAAATAGATGTTCATAATCAACAATGAAAGATTATTGACTAGTACAAGGACAGCCAAGGAGCTACTGTTTTTTTGGGAAGACAATACCAATACAGATTCCAAAGATCTTTTCGTCAAAATCGCAAGACCAGCAATCATACGGCCATGCTTTTCCCTACGGAAGGCTGGTAAAGTAAAGCTTTGATAGTCGGAGAGAGTTATTGTCTTGTCAGTCCAAGTCTCTTGGAGGCAGAGAATGTCATATTGCCTTAAGTAATCAAGAAATTCCGGGTTATGCTGTTTCTTAGGCCAGCCCGCCACATTCCAGGACAAAAATTTCAGAGTGCCCTTGTCCAGGGGGGCGTCAGCTGGAAGCAGCAACCTGCTTCCTAGTCAAGGCCGGACTGTGGAGGAGATGAAGTCCATTGGGCCAGGGTCTGGCAATTCCATAGGTGAAGTGTTTGTTGGAAGTTCATTCCCAGCATCATGTAAATGCTTCGTAGGGGTCCGCTTCTCAAAACACGGAGCCACGAGAATGGGATTGTCTTGAGTTCCGAGGATGGAAAGGTCTTTAGCCTGGGCCTCAGGTTCATCACAGGCAGGTCCTTTCTTTTCTAGGACGATAGAAGATGGAACTGGTTGAGGAAGGGGGTTATCCCTATTGTTCGCCACCACCTTGTCAGTCAAACTGACGGCTTGAAGAAAGTGGGTAGACTGTCCAGTGGGAGGGGACTGGTGAGTGGAGGTTGGTCTTAGATAATGCGCTGGTGTAGATTTGATATCTCGACAATCCGGAACAGGCAGCCGTTCAGTGGAAGATTCTGTTGGATATAAGGAAGTATTGACTTCATCTTTCTTAGGCTTCAGCTTAAAACTCAAGTGCCCACCCACCTGTTTGAAAACTCTCTGGACCTCAATATTGTAGGCGAACAATTTATTTTTCCTTCTGAAGATTCTATTGCATAAGTCCTGGGTTTTCATCTTAAGAAAGAGTCGTTTATGCCCTTTGACTGTTGGTAAATAGTAGAAATGCTCTAGATCTGATACATCAGTTCTAAGGCCCATAAGTAGAGATAACGATTTGGCAATTTTGGGCTTATTAGACCATTGTCGAGCATCCCTGCCTGGGAACGTCAAAAGCACATCTCTGGAAGACCAGATCAACTGGATTTTTTTGCTGTTAGCTTTGTTATCATCCGCCTTCGGAACAGCTGTCAGTCTGGCATTAGAAGACACAGAGAAACCAGCAGGATTGTCTTGGTCACATAAGTTAGCAGCCGGAAGATTGCTCTTCATCACATCGCCACCAGAGGGACATGGTCTCAGACACCCAGCCATTTTCACCCCGTGTGTTTGAATAAGGGCAATTTGCTTTTCAATTGAGCTCAGTCTTTCCAGTAGTACCAAAAAAGCACGGGCTGCAATCAAACATGAGTCACCCATCTTTTGCTCAAGAGACTGGGGAATTTCTTCCAGGGGACTTTGCGGCGATGATGGAGTGTCAGACACTGCCAAATATTCACGCAAAAAGGATAAAGAATGTTCATTCGGCCCTTTCTTCACTTTCGGAGATTGACCAGAGCCTACCCCCTCAGAAACAAGAGAAATGTTTGAAGGAGTGTCTTTAGCAGCCGATAAGCCCGTTAAGACCGGGGGGGGCATTGCTTGCCTCCTGTAGAAGCGAAGAGCTCAGCAACGTTGGAGCGTGGGCAGGAGAGAGCAGCTCTTGGGACGGCTGCAGAAATGAATCAATGTGAGATTGCACAGCCAGCTCCTGACGCTGCTTTTTTCGCTTCTTGGTTGCTTTCCCTTTTTTATGGTCTTTAGAAGGACTTGATCTCCGTCTTTTGGCTCTTAAAACCGAAAGCATGTTGTTCACGGGGAGCGATAGAATAGGCAGAGATAATAAACAGCAAAAGATAATAAACAGCAAAACTTACTGCCAGGTCGCCATCTTCCTCCCCCTTCAGTCAAACAAGCGGACCTAGGATAAACGGTCGGTTTGTTTTTGTTGCTGGGTAAGGTCAACAAAGATTAACGTCCTTGGCTTCCAGGCACAGGGAGTAAAAAAGTTCTTTGAAGTGAAGTTGCAGCTTGGCAAAGTGGGTCAGAGAAATAAATAAAAACGCGGAGCTCCCACTCTGGCGTGCTCAGCTGGGACTCTCCGCCGGAAGTCAGCCTTCCGGATGGAATCCTGTATTCCTGGATGGATTCCTTGATTCCTGAATGGATTCCTGGATGGATTCCTGGATTCCTGCAGGGATTCCTGTATTCCAGGATGGATTCCTGGATTCCTGCATGGAATCCTGCATGGATTCGTGGATTCCTGCAAGAATTCCTGGATTCCTGCATGGATTCCTGGATGGATTCCTGGATTCCTGAATGGATTCCTGGATGGATTCATGGATTACTGGATGGATGGAGGGATTCCTGGATTCCTGGATGGATTCTTGGTGGATTCCTGGACGGATTCCTGAATGGATGCATTCCTGGATGGATGCATTCCTGGATTAGTGGATGGATTCCTGGATTCCTGGATGGATTCCTGGATGGAAACCTGGATGAATGGATGGATTCCTGGATTCCTGCATGGATTCCTGGATTCCTGCATGGATTCCTGCATGGATTCCTGGATTCCTGCAGGGATTCCTGGATGTATTCCTGGATTCCTGTTGGATTCTGGGATTCCTGGATGGACTCCTGGATGGATCGATGGATTACTGGATGGATGGAGGGATTCCTGGATACCTGTATGGACTCTTGATGGATTCCTGGATAGATGGATTCCTGGATTCCTGGATGGATGGATTCCTGGATTCCTGGATTCCTGGATTGGAATCCAATTCCTGCTAACTGGACAAGAGGCACTTTATCCAGTGGTGTTACTCTTATATTTAGCAGGGGGAGAGTAACTGTCCCTCTTCACCACTGCGCAGTCTTCTAGTGGCGGTTGCGGGCAGTCTGCCTTTTTTTTTAGATTGTGAGTCCATTTGGGACAGGGAGCCATTTAACTTTATTATTATTACTAATTGTTTGTAAACCGCTTTGTGAACTTCGTGTTGAAAAGCGGTATATAAGTACCTGATTGATTGATTGATTGATTGATTGATTGATTGATTCCTGGATGGATTCTTGGGTGGATACCTGGATGGATGGAAGGATTCCTGCATGGATTCCTGGATTCCTTCATGCATTTTTTGATTCCTGCATGGATTCCTGGCTGGATTCCTGGATTCCTGCATGGATTTCTGGATGGATTCCTGGAATCCTGCAGGGATTCTTGTATTCCTGCAGGGTTTCTGGATGGATTCCTGTATTCCTACAGGGATTCCTGGATGGATTCCTGGATTCCTGGATGGATTCCTGGATGGATTCCTGGATTCCTGGATGGATTCCTGGATTCCTGGATGGATTCCTGAATTCCTGCAGGGATTCCTGGATGGATTCCTGTATTCCTGGATGGATTCTGGGATTTCTAGAGGGATTCCTGGATGGATTCCTGGATTCCTGGATGGATTCCCGGATTCCTGCATGGATTCCTGGATGGATACCTTGATCAATGGATGGATTCCTGCATGGATTCCTGGATGGATTCCTGGATTCCTGCAGGGATTCCTGTATTCCTGCAGGGATTCCTGGATGGATTCCTGTATTCCTGGATGGAGTCCAGGATTCCTGGATTGATTCCTGGAATCCTGGATGGATTCCTTGATTCCTGGATTCCTGGATGGATTCCTATCCTGGATGGTCGGATGGATTCCTGGATTCCTGGATGGATTCCTGGATTCCTGGATGGATTCCTGGATGGATACCTGGATGGATGGATGGGTTCCTGGATGGATGGATGGATTCCTGGATTCCTGCATGGACTCCTGGATTCCTGCATGGATTCCTGCATGGATTCCTGGATTCCTGCATGGAATAATGGATGGATTCCTGGATTCCTGCAGGGATCCCTGGATGGATTCCTGGATGGATGGATGGATTCCTGGATGGATGGCTGGATTCCTAATTTCCTGGAGATCTCCTGGATTCCTGCATGGATTCCTGGATTCCTGGATTGATTCCTTGTTGGACAGATGGATCCCTGGATTCTGCGATGGATTCCTGGATGAATTCTTGGATTCCGGCATGGATTCCTGGATTCCTGGATGGATTTTAGGATGGATTCCTGGATGGATTCCGGGATTGATTCATGGCTTTTTGGATGGATTCCTGCGTAGAATCCTGGATGTGTTCCTGGACAGTTTCCTGGATTCCTGGATGGATTCCTGGATGGATTCCTGGATTCCTGGATGGATTCCCAGATTCCTGCATGGAGTCCTGGATTCTGGATGGATTCCTGGATTCCTGGATGCATTCCTGGATAGATTCCTGTATGGATTCCTCGATGGATTCAGGGATTGATTCATGGCTTCCTGGATGGATTCCTCGATGGATGGACGGATTCCTGGATTCCTGCATGGATTCCTGGATTCCTGGATGTATTCCTGGATGCACGGATCGATCCCTGGATTCCGAGATGGATTCCTGGATGCATTCCTGGATTCCTGGATGGTTTCCCGGATTCCTGCATGGATTCCTGGATGGATTCCTGGATTCCTGGATGGATTCCTGGATGGATTCCTTGATTGCTGGATGGATTCCTGGATTCCTGGATGGATTCCTGAATTCCTGGATGGATTCCGGATGGATTCCTGGAAGGCTTCCTGGATTCCAGCATGGATTCCTGGATGGATTCCTGGATTGCTGCATGGATTTTTGGATGGATTCCTGGATGGATTCCTGGATTCCCGGATGGATTCCTGTATTCCTGGATGGATTCCTGTATTCCTGCAGGGATTCCTGGATGGATTCCTGTATTCTTGGATGGATTCTGGGATTTCTAGAGGGATTCCTGGATGGATTCCTGGATTCCTGCATGGATTCCTGGATTCCTGCATGGATTCCTGGATGGATACCTTGATCAATGGATGGATTCCTGCAGGGATTCCTGGATGGATTCCTTGATTCCTGGATGGATTCCTGGAATCCTGGATGGATTCCTGGAATCCTGGATGGATTCCTGTATTCCTGCAGGGATTCCTGGATGGATTCCTTGATTCCTGGATGGAGTCCGGGAATCCTGGATGGATTCCTGGAATCCTGGATGTATTCCTTGATTCCTGGATTCCTGGATGGATTCCTGGATGGTCGGATGGATTCCTGGATTCCTGGATGGATTCCTGGATTCCCGCTTTGGAATCCGGCCCTGGGACGCACTGTGGCTTCGGAATCCGGCTCTGGGACGCCCTGGGGCTTCGGAATCCGGCCCTGGGATGCCCTGCGGCTATGAAACCGGCCCTGGGACGCCCTGCGGCTAAGGAATCCGGCCCGGAGATGCCCTGCTGTTAAGGAATCTTGCCCTGGTACGCCCTGCGGCTTCAGAACCCCACCTTGGGATGCCCTGCGGCTTCGGAATCCGGCCCTGCGACGCCCTGCGGCTTAGGAATCCGGCCCTGGGACACCCTGCGGCTAAGGAATCCAGCCCTGGGACGCCGTGCGGCTTCGGAATCCTGCCCTGGAACGCCCTACGGCTAAGGAATTCGGCCCTGGGACTCCCTGCGGCTAAGTAATCCGGCCCTGGGACGCCCTGCGGCTAAGTAATCCGGCCCTGGGATGCCCTGCGGCTAAGGAATCCGGCCCTGGGACACCCTGCAACTTTGGAATCCCGCCCTGGGACTCCCTGCGACTAAGGAATCCAGTTAGCAGGAATTGGATTCCAATCCAGGAATCCAGGAATCCAGGAATCCAGGAATCCAGGAATCCATCAAGAATCCATCCAGGAATCCAGGAATACCTCCATCCATCCAGGAATCCATCGATCCATCCAGGAATCCATCCAG
>JAJKFI010010898.1:0-10822 GCA_029204185.1 Lerista edwardsae
ACAAAATGAAGCAGGGCAAAGACTGATAGAGTTCTGTCAGGAGAACACATTAGTCATAGCAAACACCCTTTTCCAGCAACACAAACGGCGACTGTACACATGGACTTCACCAGATGGTCTACATCGAAATCAGATTGATTACATTCTTTGCAGCCAAAGATGGAAAAGTTCCATACAGGCAGTCAAAACAAGACCTGGAGCTGACTGTGGCTCAGATCATCAGCTTCTTCTTGCCAAATTCAGGCTTAAACTGAAAAAAGTAGGGAAAACCGCTAGGCCCTCCACGTATGACCTAAATCAGATCCCCTACGAATATACAGTGGAGGTGACAAATAGATTTAGGGGCTTAGATTTGGTAGACAGAGTGCCTGAAGAACTTTGGATGGAGGTCTGTAACATTGTACAGGAGGCAGCAACTAAAACCATCCCAAAGAGGAAGAAATGCAAGAAGGCAAAGTGGCTGTCTGATGAGGCTTTACAAATAGCTGAGGAAAGGAGAGAAGCCAAAAGCAAGGGAGAAAGGGAAAGATATACCCAACTGAATGCAGATTTCCAGAGAACAGCAAGGAGAGATAGGAAGGCCTTTCTAAATGAGCAATGCAAAGAAATAGAGGAAAACAACAGAATGGGGAGGACTAGAGATCTTTTCAAGAAAATTGGAGATGTCAAAGGATAATTTCATGCTAAGGTAGGCACAATAAAGGACAAAAATGGCAAGGACCTAACAGAAGCAGATGAGATTCAGAAGAGGTGGCAAGAATACACAGAGGAACTCTATAAGGCCGATCTCAATGTTCCTGATAACCACAGTGGTACAGTCACTGAGCTCGAACCTGACATCCTGGAGAGTGAAGTCAAGTGGGCTTTAGAAAGCCTCACTAACAACAAAGCTAGTGGAGGTGACAGCATTCCAGCGGAATTACTCCAAATCTTAAAAGATGATGCTGTCCAAGTGCTGCTCTCCATATGCCAGCAAATTTGGAAAACCCAACAGTGGCCACAAGACTGGAAAAGATCAGTTTACATTCCAATCCCAAAGAAGGGCAATGCCAAAGATTGCTCGAACTACCGCACCATTGCACTCATTTCACATGCTAGCAAGGTCATGCTCAAAATCCTACAAGCTCGGCTTCAGCAGTATGTGAATCGAGAACTACCAGATGTACAAGCTGGTTTCCGAAGAGGCAGAGGAACTAGAGATCAAATTGCCAACCTTCGCTGGATCATGGAGAAAGCAAGAGAGTTCCAGAAAAACATCTACCTCTGCTTCATTGATTATGCTAAAGCCTTTGATTGTGTGGATCACAACAAACTGTGGCAAGTTCTTGAAGAGATGGGAGTTCCAGACCACCTGATCTGCCTTCTGAGAAACCTTTATGCGGGTCAGGAAGCAACAGTTAGAACTGGACATGGAACAACCGACTGGTTTAAAATTGGGAAAGGAGTACGACAAGGCTGTATATTGTCACCCTGCTTATTTAACTTATACGCAGAGTACATCATGAGGAAGGCAGGGCTGGATGACTCACAAGCTGGAATCAAGATTGCTGGGAGAAACATCAACAACCTCAGATATGCAGACGATACCACTCTACTGGCAGAAAGTGAGGAAGACCTAAAGAACCTTTTGATGAGGGTGAAAGAGGAAAGTGCCAAAATTGGTTTGAAGCTCAACATTAAAAAGACTAAGATCATGGCAACCACTCCCATCACTTCCTGGCAAATAGGAGGGGAAGAAATGGAAGCAGTGACAGACTTTATTTTCCTGGGCTCCAAGATCACCGCAGATGGTGACTGCAGCCATGAAATTAAAAGACGTTTACTTCTTGGGAAGAAAGCTATGGTGAACCTAGATAGCTTAATCAAAAGCCGAGACATCACCCTGCCAACAAAGGTTCGCATAGTCAAAGCGATGGTTTTCCCAGTAGCCATGTATGGCTGTGAGAGCTGGACCATAAGAAAGGCAGAGCGTCGAAGAATCGATGCTTTTGAATTATGGTGTAGGAGAAGACTCTTGAGAGTCCCCTGGACTGCAAAGAGATCCAATCGGTCAATTCTCCAGGAAGTCAAGCCTGATTGCTCCCTGGAAGGACAAATCCTGAAGCTGAAGCTCCAATACTTTGGCCACCTGATGAGAAGAGAGGACTCTTTAGAAAAGACCCTCATGCTGGGAAAGATTGAAGGCAAAAGGAGAAGGGGGCGACAGAGGATGAGATGGTTAGATAGTGTCACCGAAGCAATGAATATGAAATTGGGCGAACTCAGGAAGCTAGTGGAGGACAGGGAGGCCTGGCGTGCTGTGGTCCATGGGGTCGCGAAGAGTCGGACACGACTTAGCGACTGAACAACAACAACTTCAGGTTAGGATTGTGCACTTTGATGATGATGATGATTCAAAACTGAATGTGTGAACTGCCTCCATTGAAAAGAAGATACAATAGCCCCGTTTAAGAAGTTTGGTCTGTGATTACTAATTCATACATGCATCTGATCAAAGGGAGGGAGTTGCAGGGCAGGCGAAGAGTTTTTGCTTTGCATCCAGAGAGTCCCGAGTTTAATCCCTGGTATCTCAAGGTGGAATAGGGAAAAATTCCTGTCTGAGTCCCTGAAGATTCTCTGCCAGTCAGTGCTGACAATACTGAGCTTGATGGATAAATGAGCTGACTCAGTGCGAGGCAGCTTCAAATGTTCCAAACGATTTTGGCATTATCAAATGATGGATGTGCGTGCTCAATACTGATTTGTTGCATAGAGCAACAGCAAGGGAAAGAATGAAGCAGGCCTAGGAAACCCTGTCCCAAATGCACACTGCCTGGTCATAGCGATTCAGTGACATACTTATGTGCATGCCAGATAGGATAGAGAATGGCACCACTCACATGTAGAACGTCCTTCCATATCACTTCCATGTGACAACTCAGAAGGCTCAGATACCAGGACCTGCCCCTGTTCAAAACACATTCTGACATTGGCAATTCTCAGTTCAAATTAAACCTGAAGCTGTGCCTCCATCTTTCAATTTGTTTTTCCAAGCTGAGAAAGTGGGCTAATCATAAAAGAAAGAATGATCAGCCTTCCCTCTGCCCTCCACAACTCCCCGCACTGGCAGAACTCTGTCGGTGCTTACTTACCCATTCTGGGCGATGTGGGGCCTGGAAATTTCTGTGCGCTAGCTCAGCCTCCTGCAGAGTTGTCGCAAATGCACTTTATGGCACGTTTGTGACACTCTTGGGCCAGCACAGGAGATTTATGCTGGCCCAAGCGCAATCTAGGATTGGCCTAAACCTGTGTATGCCTACTCAAACGTAAACCCCATTGTGTTCAATGGGCCTTACTCCCAGGTAAGTGTGTTTAGGGTTGTAGCCTAAGGCTGCAATTTTATACACCTTACCTGGGAGTAAGGCATATAAAACTGCAGCCTTAGGCTGCAACCCTAAACACATTTACCTGGGAATAAGACCCATTGTATTCAATCAGGTTCACGTCTGAGGAAGCCTTGTATAGATTGTACAGTTCATTACAAAGCAAGAACACCTGGTTTGAATCTCATCTCTCACCAGGCAGTCTTAGATAAGCTGCCTCCTCTCAGTGGTAATACAGGGGTAACAATACTCCTTTATCTTTCAGGGTTGTTGTAAAGATTACAAGATAATTCATATGCAGTACTTTGAATGCTTGAAAGGTCTACAAACGTTAAGAATTATTATCACAAGAATAGGTAGATTCTGTCCTACATACTGTATATTGATACAAATAACATCTGAACTGGTTGCTAACAGAGGGTAGAATATAATTTGTCTCTGGCAACAGATTCTCATACAAATGAATTATTATTCCACTTAACATACTCCAGAGTTTAGACTTGATCTGGCAAAGCCCTAACAAGCCCAAATCAAATAATACTGTGTTGTAAGTAGAATATGTAGCCCCTGTGGTTTGAAGCTGAGTTTTTGTTGACCTCAGATGTAAGTCACACGGCATTCCATTGCAGTTCTATTCTCACAAGCTGGAGTGGGTTCTATCCAGTCCTGCCTTGTACATACAATTAAGGACATTTTCTGACTGCTAAAAAACCATCAAGTTCTATTTTTATACCAGTTTTTATATTATTAATCTCAGTGTTACATTCTGTTCTGTTACAGCTATGCACGTACAAGAACTGAGTTGGGCAGGGGGGGTATAGCATAGTTAGGTTGATGGCAAAATTCAGTTGAGTTCACCATCTGTTTAGTGGAGAGGAGGAGCTAGCAACAAGTGGAGCTTGATATAGTGGAAGCCTGTTGGTCCTCTTACTGATGTGGTATGATGGAGGATGTAAGAGCACAAGTGAAAACTGTCAGAAGAGTCACAGGGTGCAATCATATCCTATGCTGGAACAGGCGCACATCTGAGCACACTGTGCAGCCTGAAGGCGCAATCCTAAACTCAGTTAGGCTGGCATAAACTAAGCCAGCAAAGTTTGGCCAGCACAAGGGCCACCGTAAAGTATATTTGGACTACTCTCGGAGTCAGAGACATGCACCATCCTCCCTGATTCTGAGAGTGGTCCAAACACTCTTTATGGTGGCCCTTGTGCTGGCCAAACTTTGCTGTCTTAGCTTATGCCAGCCTAACTCTAGTTTAGGATTGCGCTCTGAATTGGGGTCACGTGGCCTGGGGACAGGGGGTTGGATGTGGCCTAACACAGGTTCCTGCGTCGGCACAGTTCCAGAAGTGCTGGCGTGCATGTGCTTTATGGCATGTGCGCAACAGCACTCATTTAGCACAAGTTGCTTGCGCTGGCCATTGGGTGGTGGTGAATTGCACTGCCAGTGTTCTATTCCTTTCTTTAACCTAGCATAGCTACCATCTTGAAACAAATTTAATCACAAAACTCCCATTGATTTAATTGAAACTTATTTTCAAATAAATGAGTTCAGGTTATAGCCTAATAAGAAAGAAAATTAATTCATTGATTCAGTGGAACTACTAGTGAGCAAATGAGTTTAGGACTGTAATCTGCTGCAATCTGAATAAATGTAAAATAAACTTATGTGCTGACATGTTATTGCACTCCTGAATTGCTAATCACTACAGCATTCATTTAATAGATATGACACCTGTTGACATTCAATGCATATCATCTCAAAAAAACTCTATAGTTCATGTTGATTAAACACCATGTTGATCATGGTGATGGCATAACTGCAAGTATTAAGAACATCTTATATAAAAACTCAGTTTTGAATGTTAAATATTTTAATATACTGTGTATATTAATAATTTCCACTCACAAAAGTTTAAGACAAAGTGATACAATTTAAACTGAGCCAGTGTTGTTGACTTCTACGAAGCAACCATCTTAATATTCCAAGTATAATACTTGGATTGTTAATTGAACTGCTATATTTTGAATATTATCTGTTACCAAGATTATGGTCCTAAAAAGATTTCATTGCAAATCTCTCACTTTTTTATTCTGGAATCATTTTGAACAGCTTAATAGTGCCCAAGCATGGTGTCTAGCAAAACACCATACATCCTTAAATGCCTATATGATTACTGTTGTAAGTATTTTAATTCTGAAGATTCTTGCTAAAGGAAAGGTGGCAAGAATACACTTTTCGTTCAAGAATCTTTATTTTAGGCAGTTGCTTAAATTTTAAGGGTTTTAGGTTTACAGCCTATATTGGTTTCGTTTTTTAAAATTTTGTTTGCAAGACTATAAATGGCTTTTTGTCAATGATGGCTTGATTGGAAAAGTCTTCATTGAATCTTCCATATCCCAGCATAAATATGCAGCTATGTTACACATGGAATAATTGGTCTGAAGAGAGCATCTTTCATGTTAGTAGATTCTATTTTATATTGTTCATACCATATTTATTATAATTCATGACACACTTTTGATGACTGCTTAATGTTGCAATATAGCAGGCCAAACATTTGCTACTGACAGTCATTTTTTTTTTTTTTTTGCGGAGAGGGAGAGAAAGAAGGGAGGGGGTTGAGAGAGCAATGCCCTTCTAGCAAGACTGTTTCTGCAGCTGTTGTGTACATTAATCCACAGAGCAGATCTCCAAACCCTAAATATAGCCAGCAGTGTCATTTTACATGACACATACTCTCTCTCTTTCACACACACACAAACACATAAAACAGAAAGACTTTAAACATGGGGCTACATTAAACTTGGTTCTGGTTTTTTCCTTAAAGAAGCAATAAAAACTATTTAATGCTGGATGTTATAAAGTTATAGTTTCAACTAATGTTAAAGTCTGGAACAATAATGAATATTAATACATACAGTCTAAATATTTCTGTCTTCTCAAATACACTAAACAGACACAGAAGGAATTTGGAGACCACTCCTCTTTACAAACTTTTTATGATTCTTTAGAACATTCTGTTTCTCTTTAGCCTTGTGTGCCTCTGGGTAATTTAAGACAGGCATTTAAAAAGTTATCTGCTTCCCTAATATCATTTATCAGCAATAATTAGCATTCAGATATAACATAGTCCCTGATCCTCTGTGCACCTGTGCAATATTATCAAAACTCACTAACTCTTGAAAGCAAAGGTGTTACCTTATCTAATTTGTCCAGATGTTGAAATCCAACCCTGGTACACAATCACAGTGACAATGATTCCCAAGCACGAGATTAAAATGTCCAAAGAAATGGTACTCGTTCAGGTCCTTTGTAACCGAAACGACATGGAGTCCATCGGGCGAAAAGGCGTTAACCTTCGTTTTTAGTGAAGATGGCTGTAAGAAGCTGGACAACCTGTCACCACTGAAGCAATAGCATTTGTCAGTTTGCAGGTCCCAAGTTATTTTGAGACACATAAACCATGTGCCTGTGAAACATTCCACCTCATTGGACAGGATAATATTGAGCAATGGGATTCCATTGCTGTAATAGCACCTACAGGGGGATAGTCGTTTTCTCCCTCACAGAATGTCTTCAATAGATGCTTACGCATTCTTGGCATGACTCGTTCACAAGAAAATCCAACATTAATTTTATATCACTTGAAAGCAGGCGGTTTTATTTAAAATTAGAAGTAGTGGGACCAGCTTTTCCTCGCTGATCCAGCTTATTCTACTGCTCAGAATGTACGAGATGCTTAAGATTACGTACAATTGATAAAGATAACCATTTCCACTTAACATTTTATATATTAGAGAAGTAGGTCGATTCTTGGCTAAGAGGTTTTTTTTAAGCTAGTGGTTTAAATACAGTATGAAGGGTATGATTCTGTCAAAGTTAAGCACTTTTAAGTTTCATTGATTTCAGTGGGAGATTATATAGTGTTTAATTTGCCCATTGAAACTGATGAGATCTTAAAATGCTGGAATCAGGTGTGTCCTAGGACTCCATTGAGCTCCATTCAGGTTAATGGTTTGTGAGGTGCCACTGATGCTTTAATTAATGATGCTATTCTATGCATCTGTTTGCTAGTTCACCATCTAAAAACACTGCATACAATGATGCAAATAAACTTAAGAATTATCATCATTCAACAAAAATTGGCTGAGTCTAAACCAATCACTTAGAATGTGTAGTATTACCTGATTGATTATAAATATAGGCAGGAAAGAGATCAAAGCTCCATTATGTGTTGCAAAAGTCTGGAGAATATTCATTCTTTTGCTGAAGTCTTGTGTATTCATTTGCTTCACTCCTTTTCCCCCTTGGTGATGCTGTTCCTAGAACTCAAGATTGCACTGACTACTAGGAACTGTCTGCATCAGCAATCATGTTATTTGTTAAATTAAAGCATCTTGTGCAGTCTCCTCCCAATACTGTGTCCTGTCCGATCTGCATTCTTTTGGAGAGGGGGTTAGAGCTAAAATCAAAATTTCAATAATAAATATTAACCATAGTGTATGTGGTCCCTTAAAGTGCAATCCTAAACATGTTTGCAGGTTGGTAGCAGCCTCATATTCCCTGCAGTACCTAGTATGAGCAAAAAGGATTATTAAAATAAAAGGTTTGCAGAAATAATAGGCTAGGAGAAATAATCTCAAAAGAAGTAACACTCCAAATATTGTCTGAAGGCATAAAGTTGCCTTATACCGAATCAGACTATTGAGTCATCTAGCTCAATATTGTCTACTACTGACTAGCCATGGCTGTCCAAGGCTGCAACCGGGAATCTTCCTCTATTCTAGGTGGAGAAGCCAGGGATTGAATCTGCAAGCTCCTACACACAGCACATATGTTCTGCCTCCCCCCTACATTGGAGAAGTTCCTAGTAGATTATACATACTGCAATTTCCCTTTGATTGCATTTATCTCTTAACAGTATGAAGCAATATAGGAGGCTGCAAACATTATCTTCAGGAAGAAGCAGGGCCTGTAAATCTGCTCTCACCCCATCACAAACAAGGACTTCTACTGGTGTTCTAATTACTGTATTGTACCAGTGTGTACAGATTCTCAAAGAGGTTTGCAGTTCCGGAGAGACCCTTAAGGAGTTTCACAATCCTACAGAAACTCATCCGGAGGTTTTAAATCCTGCATGGAATCCTGATCTGGATTATGCCACATTAGCACTCCACAAATATAGCAATAAATACATTCCATCTTTTGAAACCAATAATATATATCAGGGTGTCACAGAGCCATTCATAAACACAGTTTAAATACTTGCAACAAATAACACTTGAAGACAGAGTTATGGTTATTGAGTTGTAAGGTTGCAGTCATTTAGGGATTGCTCCCCCTCTTACAGAAGTCACCAGAAATCTTTCACAATGATCAGGGCCCTAAAGGTTGCAATGAGCAAAAACAAAAACCAAACAATTAATAATCACTTTTTGAACCCCAAAATGCAGTAGATAAAGCTGAAATTTGGACCACATGTGCCGGGAAGCAAGTCCTATTGACATGAGTAGAAAAACTCTTAGGTTTGGGATGTCAGATTTCTCTAGAATGCTTGATCCATGCAATAAGCAAATAAAGGCTGCAATCCTATCCACATTTACCTGGGAGTAAGCTCTGCTGACTCTAATGGGACTTACTTCTGAGTAGACATGCATGGGCTAGGGCTCAAAATTAGGTTACATATTTTAATATTTAGATTGATATTCTGAAAATATATTGCTATATTAGTGGAAATCAAAACATTGGAAGCCAGAAAGATATTTCAATTTATGTTTTTTGTTTTGGTAGTAAACTGTTACTTTTTTTGTAGCATTATAAAGTACAAAGTATATTAGAGAAGATAATATGTAATTACACAAACAAAGAATATATAGATCTGCTGTTTTCTTACTTCCAAAATAAGTCTATTGAGAAAGCACCTCTCTCAATAAAAGTCTAACTTTTGACATGGGGGGCGGGTCGCTTAGAGTGCTATCTGCTTGCTTCTGGAGTTAGGCTTGTGGGGGCTAAAAGAAGGGCCTGCTCATTTGGGGGCTCCACTTGAAGCCCTCAGGAACTAATTCTATCCAAGATCCTAGTGCTGATGCAGCAATGCCAATGGGGTGTGCACAGTGATGTCATGCAGGGGGAACGTGGGGGAACTCAGTTCCACTAGTTAAAATTAGGGCTGACTCCGCCCACTTCACTCTCCCTCCTCCCCCCTCCCAATTCCTCTGCAAAGAGCTTTTCTTCTTGGTTGGCACTCAGAGGGTTAAAGGCAGTGATGTCATTCAGGGGGAACGGACCAGAACGGATCCTAACGGGCTCCGTGGCTGGTTCCGGGTTCCCGACAAGTGCCAATCAAAAGTGAGTTCCTGTTCCTAAATCATTTGAATGACACCACTGGGTGTGCACTGTATCCTGTGGTTGGCGCGGGACAGTCATGGAGGCCTTCTCAAGGGAACATTGGTTCCCTTATGTTAGGGCTGCATTGCAGATGCATTGGTGATGGAAGGTTGGATAGGATTGGGCCCTCAATACATCTTCTTATTTATTAAGTGGTATTTTGAGTCTGATCATATTTGCTTAATTTAAATGCATAAAATTTAAAAATTTGCATAAAATGCATATTTGCTTAATTTTTAAATGATTTTATATTTTTGTGATTTAAGCGATTTGTGATTTTGATTGGTAAGCCACTTTCAATTCTTGCATAGTGAAGTGAGCTAGAAACGATTACACAAGCAAACAAATAAGAGTTACCCTTTTTACAGTGATGCAAATAATGATTTCGGTACCAAAATTGCAGATCTTTGACAACTGGATGTGGCTACACAATCTGATGTCTGTAGCATTGCATCCTTTCCTGACCTCATAATCAGGTTCTTGAAATTCTGGTCAAGGAAGGAATACCAGCAAGAGCATATTCAGACTACGACCCCACCACCTTTGAGGATAGTGAATTCACAACCTTGCCAGCCACTTTCCCATGAAGACACATGTATATCTCCTCAAACTGTGAAAGCTTTAGAGCAGCTTTTTTCAACCAGTGTGCTGTGGCACATTGGTGTCTCAAATGGTCCTCAGGTGTGGTGTGGAAGTTTTGGAAAGGATCATTTATTAGTAGGGACACTGGGAGTTGTGAATCATCTACAAGCAGCATGGTTTGCCTTTTACAAGTTTCAATTGTAAAAAACTGATAGTGTGCCTTGGCAATTTTAGTACCTTGTCAATGTGCCATGAGATGAGAAAAATCAAAAATATCTGCTTTAGAAGGAGAGACAGACTCCAATACTCTAACTCCTCAGGGTCCAGTCCAAAATACTTCTCGTTTGTTTTAAGTGGAAATCAATATCTGTACTGATAGATACATAGATAAATAGTGATATTTGTTTCCTACCCTCAGGGCTGCATTGCAGCTGCATTCAGTGGTGGTATCTAAAGCGGGAGGAACCGGAATGCTGGGCGGGACT
>JAJKFI010010912.1:3492-14244 GCA_029204185.1 Lerista edwardsae
ATGCCAGTTTCACCCAGTTCTGGACTGTGAGATGTGAAACTGCAACAGAATGGTGGACCTAGGACAGGTGAATAGCCTACATGGTGATCTGCCTTCTAATTGCCAAGGTTGTGAACATCAGGGTGGCACGACTGACAGTCGAAGAGACCAAAGGACGTTTGGAAAAGGTCACAGTATATTGATTTTTAAATGTAAATGTCAAGTGGTACGAGCCAATGTGGGGGAGTTGGAATGCTTGTTCAGAAGAGAGAATATACAGTGGGCATAACGGCAACCTGGTGGAACAGACTGAACTGGAGAATAGGGGGTGGGTGTATTCCTGGACATCTATTTTTATAGTTTATGCCTGAAGAGGGGGAAAGGGTGGGGAGTTTTCAAAAGAGGGAATAAGATTTGTGTGCACCAATTCTGCCGTATCCACCCCTGCCGCCACCTCCCTTCACGCAGCCCGTCCCCCCTCCATGCCCAGAAAGGCCTCCATTTCACTCCCTCCAGCCTCCCTTCCACCACTCCCCAAAGACGCCTTACTTGGCTGTGGAAGACAGTTTCTTTGCTGCCAGCAAATGCCTGCACTGGTAGCCTCATTGTGATTGTCGACAGCTTTGGCACGTTTCTCAACACGCTGGGCCCGGGCACTTCTGCTTCTGCCAGTGGACCGCAAAGGAGAGAATTGGGCCACAAGTCACTGTTATAAGCTCTGCCATATTACGCAGCCATGCCATTGGCAAGGACACAGGATCCCTGCACTGTAAATTTTGTCCCCATGTGCACTCAATGGGCGGCCATTTAGGGAGTGCTGCAGCTCAGGTTGGCCCTACTCCAAGCACATCCCTGCCACTGCCTGGACCTTCTGAAGCAGGTGTGATGGCGTGGGCTTACAATGGGAGTGGGGAGGCTATGGGAGGGAATAGATCTGGTGGCAACCTTGGATCCTGTCCCCCTTTACTGCTGCCTCCCCACCTCTCTCTCTCTCCCTAGACTTGTGCCACTGATTTCACTGGTGCAGGTATGAGGAGAGATGTTGCAGAGTGGGAGACTCCGGGAGGTGTAAGCCCTTTTCACCCCCAAAGCCTCCTCATCCGCCCACACGAGAGGCGGCTCATCCACTTTTGGTGCGACGGCACCAGCGCGGAAGGGGGAGGATAGGCTTGCACTCTGACAATGCCTTCTGTGACGCACTGTTGTGAGTAATGCTGCAACCCTGCCTGGCTCCACTGCTAGAGTAACTTGCAATGCACCTGTCGGTCAACCGGTCAACCTCTTCCTTCTCTTTTTAAGGCTGCCTTCCTACTGCACCAGCCATGCAAAAATGGAATCCTGCCTCTGCGGCCTGCATGTTTTTTCTCTTTTTCCTCCTCCTCCACCTCCTCACCACGGTGTCTCCACAATGTCGGATGGCCACTCCCACTGAATGCCAGACAAATGCTAAAGATGTACCAGGCCTTGACTTGGCCAGTCAAGGGTTTGATATAACCAGATTGCGGCACACATCATTGCAGGTGCTGGATTTGAGTGAGTGGCAACTCTCAAACGGCAGCTGCACCTTGTGTGAGAATCCCTTGCTGCCTGGGAAGCCACTCCAGAGGCTCCCACTGGCCATAGCGGACTGGAAACCCATCATTTCATGCCAGGAGAAAGTACAAGGCTCAGTATACCAGTCAGCCATTTCTGTGGCTAAGGCGATAACAGAATTGGCTGTAAAAGGAGACTGGAAGAAAGACCTGGATGTGGATGCGAGCTCCAGTGCTGGCGTACAATCGGCTTTCACAGGGACTAATTCCAGAATGGTTTATTACATGAGAAGAAAAGCTTTACAGGACAAGTATAATTTCCTTCTCCAACATGCCTCCTGCTCATACTACAAGTGAGGAGGGTAATGGGGAGCTGGAGAATGCAAAGGGCAGGTGTGGGAGGAGGGCAGGTCTGGCTATTCTGGATGGGTGGTGTTTAAGAGGCCTGGGTGAAAAGCTGAGAGTGCCATCCTTACCTAGTCTTAGGCTGGTGCCAGTCCCTTGGGCCTGCCCAGGAGTGTTGCAAATGCGCCATAAAGCACACTCTTGCCCCCTTATGAGCAGGCTGTGCTGGTGCAGGAATATGAGCTGGGATCCCCATGCGGGATCCAGACCAGGTAATTTGGTGCCAGCCCACGCAGGCGGGGCAAAATGAGGGAGGGGAGAAAGTATTTGGGGGCATTGGGGGGCAGAGAACCAGCAGGGGGCTCTGACCCGGGAGCGGGAGGGGATTGGCCATGGCAGCGCAGACCACATTCTAGCCAACTGGCCTTCCATGGGCTGCTTGGATTCATGCCAGCAATGTTGCCGTTGCAGCTCTAAGCAGCCCAGAGGGGTGGCTGGCGCGTGACACGAGGTCAGAGGAAAATATACTTTTACTCCAGCTGGCACCGAACCTGAGCTTGATTTTTCCAGCGCAAGTTAAGATTGGGGTGCCTGTGATTAATCAAAACTCACAGAACCTTCTAGAGCAGCAGTCCTCAAACCTTTTAGTCTGGGACCCATTTTTTAGAATGGCACTCATGTCGGGACCCACCAGAAGTGATGTAATTAATCTGGAAGTTATGTTATGGCAGGAAGTGGCATCATTAAGCAGGAAGTGCCGTCACTGTAACATAATAAAATGACACTCCTGAAATGCAAATTGGCATTCCTGGACTGCAGCAATTGTACAACCCTGAAACATCTCTGACAAAAAGAAAGATTAGGACAAAATATTAGGCCAAAGCACTGAACTAAAACCAATTTAAAAAAAAAAAAAACCCTCACTTGAAAATTCAAACTGTTAACATTCCCAAAGGAAATACAGCAAGAGTCAGGTCTGCAGCTTCCCAGATGGCTGCTTCCAGCTCTCCGCAACCCACCTGACATCATGTCGCAACCCACCAAGTGGGTCCCAACCCACAGCTTGAATAAGTCTGTTCTAGAGTCTTGTTGCTAAGTGCTGTCACTTCTATATATTTTAGTTTCAGTGAATTGTAAGCATCCACAGCACGCCATTTAAATTCGTATCTGTGTAACCTGTTGGTTCTAAAACAGCAGCAGCAACAAGAATAATAATATTGAGAAAAATCCAATGAAATGAATTGGTAGGATGTCCAGCACTAACAAAAGAACTTTGTCCAGTCATGCTTATTTATTAACAAATCCTACACAGCTTATTTATTAAAATCAATGCTGCAAGAGCTGGTGGCGGCACTTGCTGCTATGAAATGCTGGAGGAGGTAGGCATTTGGGTGGTTTGATCTGGCAAAGAGGGAAAGCCCTTAATGGATTATATGATTCCCTTTCAGCTCTCTGAATGGTCTTCCTGTGTTTCTTGCAGGTTCCGTATCAAAGATAAGTCAATTATAAATTATTTCAACAGCAGTGTACAGCGTCTTCCTGAAAAGTACGAACCCAGCTCAAAGGAGCAATATCATAACCTAATTGCATTCCATGGGACTCATTTCGTAACAGACCTTGACGTGGGTGCACGTGTGAGCTATCTGACAGCCCTTCCGGTGTGCCTGATGGTGTTGACAGGCGACACAACCTCCGAAATCAGTGATTGCTTGGAAATTGAAGTGGGTTTGACAATTGGTTTGGAAGGAGTGACCTCAAATCCAAATTTCCGGAAGTGCAAAAAGAAGCAGCAGGACGAATCTTTCCGTTTCCTAATATCGGAACAGCTAACGGACACGGAGGGTGGAGACTCATATTCTGATTTCCCAGACAACACTGTAGAGTGGCTGGAAAGTGCCAAATCTGAGCCAGCCCTGCTTTCCTACTCCCTAGAGCCGCTCCATACCTTGCTTACTGCAGGTGACCCTCGGAGGGACAGCCTGCAGCAGGCAGTGAGCGAGTATGTGAGAGAGAGAGCTCTGAGGAGGGAGTGTACCCTTCCTTGTTCACCAGGGGTCCAACATGCTGCCTGGGACGACTGTTCCTGTGAGTGTCCCAACAATAACTTCACCAACTCCATGTGCTGTCCACAAAAGTGGGGCCTGGCCAAGCTGGTGGTGACAATAGTAAGTGCCACAGGTTTGTGGGGGGACTACATCACCGGTTCCGACGGCTATGTCAGGGTGTTCGTCAACAATAAAATAATGTGCACGAAAACTGTTTGGAACAACAATAACCCAGAATGGAATGTCGACCTTGATTTCGGAATCATTGAATTCCAAAAAGATTTCAGTAAGCTGCAAGTAGAAGTCTGGGATGAGGACTTTGGATGGGATGATGATCTTCTGGGGAAATGTCTAATCTCTATAGAAACTTGGGTTTCAACCGAGCATTCTTGTTTCCTAGATCAGGGGAGACTGACTTACAAGTACCACTTGGTCTGTGCCCCCCACCTTGGAGGCGATTCCTGCAGGCATTATTTCCGTAAGTTGCCAAACTGGAAAAAATAATTTCACAGTGTATTGGCAAAACAGTTGAGTAAATCATTCCCTCATGGAGGAATCATGATTGATGTCTGCCCTTTCTGTGGGAGCTGCTTGCCTCTAAAGCACTTCCCAACTTCCTTCCCGCAATCTACCATTTAATTTGCTAAGGCTGCAGCCACTTACCAATCTAAGATGCTTATAGCATACACTATGTTTCCTTAGTTCTTACGGTGTTATTGAATTCTCTCTCATTTGTCACCAATCAGTGTATGCTCTTAATTTTGGGGATAAGATCTGTAAAAGGCCAAGTCACATATTGAATTGCCTTTATGAGTCATAAAAATAAAAATGAATATCATGCGCCTGGTGTCTTGACATAATTCTGTTCTTATGCAGGGCACTGCAGCCAGGCCGCCTGATCTTTGGTAAGCCACCGGTTTCCATCTGCTCTGACATTTAACCAAGCCCAGCCTTGCATACCATCAAGAAATCTACATTGCTGTGAGAGCTGGAGTGCAATCCAAGCGTGCCCTAGGGCCAACACAAGCTGCTTGTGTTGGCCCTGCAGTGTTGCGAAAGTGCCATAAAGCACTTTGGGGTTAGCACATCAGCCCAGAAGCGCCACCACGACACTTGTGTAAGTCAGTCCCGCGCCAGTCAGGTTCAGCCAGCATGGGGCCATTTCTGGGTGATTCAGTCATTCTTCAATGGTCACATTCTTGGGGGGTTTATCTCATTGAGAGTGCCATCCTAAGCTGCGCTGGAACAGCGAGACCTCTGGGCCTGCACAGTGTCCAGAGTAGCTTTGAAGCACTCCGGAGCCTTCCTGGGGCGAGGGCACTTAAGATTTTTGCAAAGGGAGACAGTCCCCCCAGTTGCCAACCCAAGCAGATAAGAGTTCCCTCTTCCAACGAAGAGTGCCGGCTGGAACTTAGGGTACACTGACTAAGGGGCCTCCCAGACCTTGGAGGTAAGCAACCAAGAGACAATTAAAATGCAGATGCCTCATCTCTCAAAACCAGGCACCAAGGCCAAGAAAACCTTCAGACCTAGACCAATTCAATGTTACTAACATTCACAATTCAGGGCTGTTGGCCCTGCACAATAGATAAGAAACTGGCTCTTGCTAGCAGAGCCCCTCCTCTATCAGAATATCACAGCATATTCACAAGGCCCAGTTAGCTTAGAGCATCTCATGCCCCAGCCCCTATGATGTAATTTCTAACCAAGCAGGAACTTGGGGGAAGGAATAGGAGGGGGGAGTATAAAAGTGCTTGTATTGTATATATTTTTTGCCTTTCTCTCTGAGATTGGTCCGCCTGCGCAGGTGTAAATAAACATGAACCTAATACTCTCTCGTTTGGTTTTTTGCCTTTTTAAATGCAATCCCCACCACAGAAACCATACTTTGCCTACTTTCGGCAACAATAGTATTGGGATATATGTTCCTTTTACAAGGAACATGGGGGGGGGTCCAAAATACTTTACGGTGTCCCTTGAGCAGGCCCAACTTTGCTGGCCTAACTGTGCCGGCCTAACTCCAGGTGAGGACTGCACCCTTAGTCTAGGTCTGAAGGTTTTCTTGGCCTCGGTGCCTGGTTTTGAGAGATGAGGCATCTGTATTTTAATTGCCTCTTGGTTGCTTATCTCCAAGGTCTGGGAGGCCCCTTAATTAGTGTACCCCGGCTCCTTGTCCCTTAAGTATTACGTTATCGTCATCCAGTAGTGTGCTATAAAGAGTTAATTGGTTATTTTTTTTAAAAAAAGAAAAAGAATTAAACCATTGCTGTCCTGTTTAGCACCAAGTCCTTCAAAGGGCTTGTTTACAACTTGTCAAGTAAAAGGGGTTTGGTTTTCTATGGACTCATGAAAAGAGTGAAACTCTTTTCAGCCCCATATTTCACAAAGAGAGAAGGCTTATTTCTGAGCAGTTGTACATAGAGTTATTCTGCAGCCTACGTGGCATTTCCACCGCCTACTCCCCACCACAAGATCCATCAACTGTAATATTGATGTGCCCCTTGACCCAGGCCTCATATCTGTCTCAACAGTGCCCAACACTCAGCCCTAAAGCCTTCTTAGGCCTTCAGTGTATTTCTGCCCCACCATTTCCCTCCTCTTTTCATTTGCTTCTGTTCGTTTTCCTCTCATGCAATTTCCCCTTCAGGCCTGGCCTATTTGTCTCCCTCCATTTTGTCTGTGCTGGTTCTGCTCCAGGATCTTGTTTCCCTTCCCATCTGTCCTTTATTCCACCCACCCGCGTTAATTGCTCTGGGGACTCGCCTTCCCTGGGCTTATAATATCTGCCTTTCATCACTTGTTTAAAAAGAAATGCCTCTCCTAAGCCCAGTTTGGAGGCAGCGAGGCCTGGCAGGTCCCTGAGCACAGTGTCCTCTGACAGGCCGGCCTCTTTGGCGTGAGGCAGAAACTGCTGCTGCTCCAGTCTCTCAGATACTACCCAGATGCAGTGGTGGTATTCAAATAAATTAACAACCGGTTCTATGACGTCATAGCCGGAGCAAAAAAAACCCCAAAGCCAGCTGAGGTAAGCAAGTGGGCAGGGCCCAGCCGTTTAACAACCGGTTCTATAGAACCTGGGAGAACCCCCTGAATAACACCACTGCCCAGATGCCCTCATTTTTCAAGCAACCAACCACTGAAATCCCCTCAAGCGACTGAAGAATGAGGGAGAGATCACAACTGCGATCGTAAGTTGCCCAGATGTCACTTAAGGGCAGAGAGACCAATTAAGAACACCCCACGGAAGTCACTCTGGAAGCAGCCATTCTGCCAGCCTGCAGAGGCCTGAGGAAGACGGCAGTCAGGTGGGGCTGCGCTGGGGGTCTCGTGATGTCACCCCACCCCAGGCGCGCTCCAAGAAGGGCTCTGTGTGGCGGAAGGCATTTATGCGCATCTTCATAGTGTTGCCCCCAAATAGGGGAAGCAATTGTCACATTGACATTAATACTTCCTTTGTTGGCACATAGCCCAAAATGTGATTTTCCTTGAAGGTTTCTGCAGACCTACTTGCCTAAACTGGTTTCAGCTAGCTCCCTGTGTCTTCCCCTTGCAGTTGCAATAACTCACTGAAAGTATCCTGCTTCAGCACATGCTGCAGGGTCGGGGAGAGACTTACACAAGACCAAGTCACTCAGACTTTTAAGATGGAGTAACTTTGGTTCCAATAGATGCTCATTTGCAATAGTCGAAGGGCTGGAAAAGGCACTTGCCCAAAACTCCCTGGAGCCTCCCTGGGGCCTGCAAGGGCACGAATGTTGCCTTGGGGAGGTTCCTGAGTGCTCATAAACTGTGCTGAATACAGTGCAGGCCTGAAGGCCTCGCTCTGAAAGCGCAGCTTAGGGTTGCACCCTGAATTAGTGCATTGCTGTGACACCAGGGCAGGAGGAGATTTAGGACACAACCCTCACCAACTTTCCAGCACTGACCTAGCTGTGCCAATGGGGCATGTGCTGCATCCTGCAGTTGCAGGGCGGGGGAGTCACGGCGGCCTCCTCAAGGTAAGAGAATGTTTGTTCCCTTACCTCAGAGCTGCATTGCCCTTACCCCGGTGCTGGAAAGTTGGCTAAAATTGCGCCCATAATCTACTCTCTCATGCTAGTTTATGTTCCCTCTCAAACTTCTATTAGCTCTAGAGAGAAAAGCAATAGGTTGTTATATTGCACCTGACGTTTTCCTCCTTCCATGGGTAAGGGTGGTCAAATGGTCCCAGGGCCTACTCCAAGGTCACATGGTGGAGCCATCTTGATGAAACTAACGAGATTTAGGCCTGGGCAGTGACTAGAAGGATTACTGTCCAGTAGCCCTTTGAAAATCTTTTTCATATGGAGGAAATGGATAAAGTCAGGCCATTGATTTGAGGTCAATGAAGGGGGCCTGGCTGTCGGCTTCTGTTGCAGCTTTACGGCAAGGCTGTGGGGAGGGGGCTGTTGGAGGGCGCTGAAAATACTTATTTGCTAGGACAGTAGTTCTCAAATGGTTTAGGACTGGCAGGCACCCACTTTTAAAAATGTCACTCTATCAGGACCCACCTAGCTTTACAAGACATTAAAAAAATCCAGGAAGAAATAATATATTTATTTATTTATTTACAAATAATATTTTACTTATTTGCAAAAAAAAAAAAATCATTCCCTGTAATGAGGCAGCCCTAACGAATTACCTCAAGGCTTGTTGAGCATAGATAAGTGACCCATCCTTCACCTGCCTCAACTACCTGTCACTGACTACCTGTCATTAACAGAAGATGCTCAAACCATGGAGGTAGAATCAAACAACAGGCCCATAGGCTGGATACAGCCCCCACAAGCTCTTTGCGCTTGGACTTTCAGCTGCTCTCAGCTGCTGAGCTGTGCTGAGATATCACTGCTGAAAGGGCTCCCCGAATGATAATTGTCAAGATCTGATTAAAAACGTTACTTCCTGCTTTATGACATCACTTCCAGCCCTCAACAGGCTGGAACCATGAATGCAACCATGAATGCTATTCGGCCCACTGTTTGACTTGAGTCACTTGTCTGACACTTGTGTCACAGCAATGGCTATATTCCTTTAAGACCCTTAAGAGCAATGGAGGCCCTCTGCCTAAAGACATCTTATTCTCATCCTGGCTGGGTGCAGTTTTTGTACTGTGAGAAAGCAGCTCATTAAGCTGGGTGTGAGAAGAACTTTTGTTTGAGAAGGTTGGCATGAATTAGAGTGCAAAAGAAACAATTCAGGCAGTTCCTTTGAGTGACTCCACCATTGCCAGAAGAATGAGTGAGCTGGCACATGACACTGAAGAGGGATTGGTCAGTTCAATGCAATCCAAGAAATTTTCTTTACAATTAGATGAAACTACAAGACAACGACGGTCTTCTCAAGGCTTATGTGAGATTCCGGAATGGTAAAGAATTCATGGGAGATGTTGTTTGCTAAGAGGATTAAAACAGATACTAAGGGACAGTCTATTTTTGAAGAAGTCAAAAGATAGTCTGCCCTGTTCCACCTCCTGCCACCCTCCCCAAGCCTCTGTGCCAGTCTTGCAAGGCCAGCCTTACCTTCAGGCCTCTGGGTCTAGGAGAGGGAGATTTCTAACTGTACAGAAAATGGCACTAATGCACTTTACGGTGTGTTTGCGACTCAACTGGGCTGGCACAAGAGACTTTGGTTGGCCCAAGTAAGGGCTTGAAGCATGCTGAGAGTAGCATAACCAGGAATAGAAAGATTAATAAGGAAAAAAGGAGCAGAACTAGAGAAGTGACCTACGTGGGTTGCTTAGACAGAAATGGGGAAAGGTCAGCTGGGATCCTGATCCATTCAGGCAAGAAGGCTGCTGAGGGCTTGAAAACCTTGAGGAGGGGAGAATTTGGGAGGGTGAAGTTGGCCAAGTAAACAATTTCTTCACCAGCCAGGTAGGCAGCCCAGAAGCCAAAGGTCCCAATGCTCATGATTGTGTGATGGCAATGTGCAAGGAGAGCAAAATCCCTCTCTGGGGATGACTCCTGCCCATTCCCAGCAAAGTAAACATCCCCCATGGAGACATTAATGTTCTGCTTGCACCACTCCATCCCATTGCTAGTTACCGCAAGATGGCATTGCTGTACTTCTCTCTGAAGTAGTTCATGGCTTTCTCCAGGTAGCCTTTGTCAGCCACCACACCTTTCCAGATCCTGGGCATCACCCTAACATAATCCCCTCTCCGGACATGCACCCCAACAAATGTCACATCCTGGCCCTGTCCACGCAGACTCAGAAGGTATTGGTTGGCCTCTTCCTTGATGTGATCGTGGAAGGAGAACTCCTGAAGAATCTCCTGGCGGATGTGGTGATAGAAGGCGAAAGAACAAGGGGAGCCCATCAGCTGGACATACCTGCCCTTGATGTGGCGATAATCCTCTGACATCCAATCATGCAGATCAAAATTCCGCCAACGGATCTGGCCAACCACCTCAGAGTGAATCACAGGCAAAGTGATCCGGAATATCGATGCTAGGTTTTGATGCATGGATGGGTGGATGTAGGCTTGGTGCCCGTTGAGCTTGGCCAAGGTGTAGAGGGTGGCGTATTGTCCCATTGTACCAGCCTCTGCTCCTGCCATTCTCTAGCATAACCATCTCCTTCTCTCTACATTTCCTCTCAATTTCTTTTTGAATCCAGGGAGTGGAAGGTGAAGGAGGAGTAGCAGAGACAAGAAGGTGGACAGAGCAGAGAACACCCCCTGATGCAACAACTTCAGTTGGCCTTGTGAATGGGCCAGCCCAGCATTGGTTGGAATTGTTTCAGAATTAGGAAGTTGACTTGGGAAGGTGTTCTCAGTGTTAGATTAAGCGAATTAGGGCTCCATAAAGCACATTTGGGCCACTCTCAGAGTC
>JAJKFI010010914.1:0-14703 GCA_029204185.1 Lerista edwardsae
ATACTGTATGGCTTACCTTCTTGGTCTGAGATCAGCCCTTCTACACAAGAATCACAATCATAGCAGCAAAATTTCTCCCCTTCCTTTGTTTTCCTGCTGTAACCAGGAGGGCACTTGTCGTTACACACAGACAAGGGAGGCACCTATCCTTCAATAAAAGCAGAACTTACAAGTGAGAATGTTTTGAGGGGATTGTGACGCTCCACTGGCTAACAAGAGGGTTACAATATTGGCTAACAACACCTGTGACCTCACAGTGGCATATTCTCTGTGCTGAATATTTCCCGTCCTAAACATAAATAAACATGAAAGATTACAATGTGTATCCTCAGACAGATAAATGGTCCATCTAAAGAAGAACTGTGGAAGACCAACGGTTGAGGGAAATTCAGGGATAAGGCTGAGTAAGAAGGAATATCTGCGGTAACTGGTCTTGGGAGTAGGAAATGTCCTTTCTGAGATTTACTCTGAAATTGTCCCCTCCTATTTCATGGGCAGCCCAATCCCAAAACCATGTTTGAATACGCAGGCTGACTGGCCTGCGCCATATCCTGTGTGGAGCTGGGCCTCACTGCAGTGTAACCCGGGGGAAGGAGAATCGACTCCTTTTACGCCAAGTAATACAGCAGCGGCCCGAATACGGCTACTCAGGTCTGCACCGTCAAAATCTGTGGAGCCCACCTGAGTAGCCTGGAGTGAGGCCAGGCCACCTAGGATGGGGTCGGGGTCAGGATCCAGACTGACACTGGCACTACCTTGTCTCCAGGCTGGTCTAGCCATGGGTCTGCCCACCCCAGGCCTCCCCGGTCTTGATCCATCTTCCTCCAACTCTCCACCCTGCCCTCCCAACCCCCCCCGAGTCAACTGAACTAGGCCGGATTGGTCCTCCACAGGTCAGCACGTGTCCTTGCCCTGATCCAACCAAGACTGGTTTTTTTTGGCACTTTTGGAACACCCAGAGCCTGGAGCAAGGAGGGATTGGTGCGGGGCAAGAGTGCAGTTGGGGTCGCGCTCTCCATCACGAAAACACTTGGTCAATAAGTCATATTTCATGAGCAGACCTCATGCATTCCTACCTGAGTGAACTCTTCATGCCACTCAATGTTGTCCCCATGAATGGCGAGCAATTCCCCTGGAGGGGCCTGAGGGTCCAGCCGCCCCACTTTGACTCGGACATACGAATCGTTTTCAAAGGTGACCAGGTTCGTAATATCAAATCCAGCTGCTAATTCTCCATGTTCATTGAACATAATCTCATCTCCACAGCTGTTGTTGAATGAGCTCCTCAGAAGAAGTGAGTGGAGCTAAGTGGGAAGACAGAGAGAATTATGTGCCTATAAATTAAGGTGAACTTCCCGCTAAGCTTTTTTTAAAATGAATGTTCTGATTGGATTTAGATAGTTTTGCACCAGACCAGAACCGGGTTATGAATAAAATTATTTTATAGTTGATAAAGGGCTTACGTCCTAATCTTGCTTTTTGGGAGGCGTGTTTTGTGGCAGTGCAATTGCTCCAGTCCAATAAGTCCAGTAGTGCCTTTTGATTACATCACAGTTATGGCACTTCCTGCTTGATGATGTCACTTCCGGCCATGATGTAACTTCCAGGTTAATGACATCACTCCTGGTGTGTCCCAACATGAGTGCCATTCTAAAAAGTGGGTCCTGGTCTAAATCGTTTGAGAACCACTGAGCTACGGTACTAATATTCAAGGTTTTTAATCTATTAATACCCCAGCCCACAAGCAAGGGAATTTAGAAAGATAAAGAAGATCTGGACTGATGGTTGAGTTGCTGGCACTGCCTGAAGCTAAGCAGGAAAATCTGCGGTTTGCTTTTGGATGGGAGACGGATGCCAGGCTGTGACAAGCTGCAGTAGCTGTGGTGGCAGAACAGAGTCGCTGTGGAGCTGATTAGCTCACTGCAAGTGAGAGCTGCGGTGCAGTGTGTGAGAAGGCCAGCCGGCAAAGAACGGAATACGACCTTGAGTTGACTTGACTTGTGATTGCCTGTTGAAGCTTGATGGCATGCGGCCAAAGGAGAGAATCACACTGGAAAGGCAACATCTCGGACTGAGGATTGGCGGATCACAACAATACTGTATGGTTGTAAAAACCCCATTGAAAAAATGGTGGTTTAGACTAACCTGCTCATGTAAGCCACCTTGGGCATTTGCTTCGGCATGGGAAAGGCAGGGTATAAGTTCTTCAAAATAAATAAATAAATAAATAAATAAATAAATCTGTTGGGGCCCAATCCTGAAGCCAGTAGTAAGCCGTTGGCTTTGATGTTGCAAACATTGCCATGAAGTGGCAGCCATACCGCCAACCGCAAGAAGTGGGACTGCTGGCTAACAGGGCGGCTTTTCGTGGTGGAAGGAAGCTGGAACTGGGTTGGGGAGAGGCCCCAGGAGGCCCTCAGTGCCGGACCCCAAACCTGCGTGTCAGGCTGGGATGCCCAACATGGGGCTGCTCCAGTTGTCTCCAGCAAAACAGCCAGTGGAGACTTGAGCATTTCCACTGTGGAGGCGGGGCTCTCCCTCCAGGAAGGGGACAAGCATCCCACCAAGGATACTCCTGCAGTGCCACGGCTGCTGTAGGATGCCATTTTGGTACCGCTGCTCCTCTGGGAGCTGGGCAGCTCAGGATTGGGCTGCCTATCAGTAACCCCCTCATGTCATATCACGATACGATATTTAGACTGTGGTGGTATTTCAGTCTCGGAAGCTACTACCTGCCAGGGCTCAATGTCCAGCCTGCCTCTGTCCTCTAATGGTCCATTCCTGTGTCTAGGTGAATAAATCAGATGCAAGGCATGGGCCACAGCATGGACTGCATTGTAGATACTGTAGCTGTGGCCAGTCATCCCAGTCTCGAACACAGGTGCAGGCAAGCTCTCCAGGTCCTCCTCCCCAGTGCACGTTCCTGTATGCTTTGGTGGCACACCATGCTTTGGAAATGCACAGCTGAATGCTTGCTCCCAGAAATTCTTGATGAAACCATCTCTTCTTGCCTCCAAAGGGTCTATATTCTGGAGAAATTCTGAGAATCCCCAATGCTCATTTGTGTGAATTGCGAAGGAAAGAGCACCGTGGAAGGTACCATCACTGAATGGGTGTATCCCCAGCATCTTGTAATAGGTGTTGCTTATGAAATCAATTTGGGCCATCGTAATCCACACTTTCCCAGCAGGGGCTTTATCTCCAGAAACGATTACAGGAATCACGGTTCTTCTTGCCCATATAGTGTTTGCTAACTGTATGACGGATGCTGCTTCCCCATATACAACAATTGCATTGGCTTTGCTCTCCAAAAACAATGGGATGCTTTCCAGGAGTTCCTTAATAAATTTATCTATCTTCTCAGATGAAATTTGGTTCTCAAATCTTTCAGTGAAGGCTGAGCAGATTCCCCTCTGAGACAGCATTGGCTCCAAGACTTGCAAGAAATGTTCTCCAGCTTCGTTACTAGTGGTGATGAGCCCGACCCAGGTCCAGCTGAAATGCAGAAGCAACTGGACAAGCCCCTGGTACTGAAGTGCTTCATTGGGGACCATGCGATAGAAGGATGAGAAAAGGGTATGGTCATTCTTTGCTGGTTCAAATGAGCCATATGACAACTGAAAAATAAACAGCGTTTCCTTTTTGGCAAGAGAATTGGTGGTTGTTTTTTTTTTAATGTTCTCTTTACAAATTACATAGCTGTGCTGATGTATATTTTTCTTTAACCACTTGTACTTTGCCATGTTGCAGGCAGGAAGTACGGCAACATATATTGCATTATCAAGTAAATGTGCAAGTCATCTAAGTCATTCACACAGAAGTTAAAAATCACATTTAACTCCGCCTTGAGGTCAATCCTAATCAGAGACGAATGGAGCCCCGAGTGGGCCCATGGCAGGGCGACGAAACCGCGCCCACAGCACGTCGCCCCGCCCCCGTGCGTCGCCCAGCCACACCTCCCTGTGCCCAGAATAGCTCCATTTTGGAGTGAAACTGACACTGGGGAGGGTGGGTGGGCCAAACAGCACGGGTTAGTCTGCGCAATGGCGCCCCACTGCTGCCAGCGCCCATGGCTTGCGCCACCCCGGGTTACACCCTCCCTATGCCTCTGATCCTAATTTGCTCTCTTAAAAGGAAAAAAAAATTGAGAAGGCACAGAGACGAAACAGATTGTGCAAACTCAAATCATAAGTCACTGCAGGCATGCTGCGGTACCCAGTGGAGTTCCGTTCTGGGCCCTCCCAGGGATACCTGAAACCCAGGATACTGGGGATGCCTTTTTAAAGATGGGGGAACATCAGTGGTTTTGCTGCAACAAGGTAAAAAAAGAGGTATTCAATGTTCCCTTATATTTTTAATAGGTGTCCCCATATTCATGGCATCCATGAATAACTGAAACCAAAGATGCTGAATTGGGATTCTGGGCAAACCTGTATTTCACTTGAAAGCTTCAGACCCGAACACATGTACCCAGAAGATAATTTTTATTTCAATAACATTCTTCCATTGTCCCAGTGCAACCATTTGCATTCCCTTTTGTTTGATTCAATTATATTAGACTTTGATTATTCTTTCTGAATAATCAAATTTCTCAAGATTGAAAGCTTGAACAAGGAAAGGTTGAGGGGATAGGATGATCCTGAAGAAGAGAAGGCTGAGAGGGGATGTGATAGCTCTCTTCAAATACCTGAAGAGATATCATGCAGAAGAAGGGACACATTTGTTCACACAACAAATTAGTTCACATACCTGCCCCTGACAGTAGAACTAGGTCCAATGGCTACAAACTGCAAGAGAGGAGATGCTGGTTGCACATCAACACATTCTTGATGATAAGGGCAGTTTGGCAGAGGAGCAGATTGCCGAGGGAGGTGGTGGATACTCCCTCACTGGAGATCTTCAAGCAGAGTCTCGACAGACACCAGCTGGAGTTGATCGTTAGGAGAATTTCCAGCTATAGGCCGGAGTTGGACTAGGTGATCTTTGGATTCAACTCTAAGATGCTATGAAGTATATACTGTATGAGATGGACAGTGCCATCCTATATGTTGTGTAGAGCTGACGCAGGTTTGTTATTAGCATCAATTGGGCCGATGCAGGGGCACTGAGCATCACCCCCACATTGACGCTATGAGTAGCGTCGGCTTGAGAGCGCTGATGGGGAGACTCCCTTGCACCGACAGAAGTCAGTCAGCATGAGGGAGGCTCCGTCCTGTTTTGGGATGGGGGTTGGTGGGGGGAGGAGGGTTTGGGGCAGGACATGAACAGATCCAGGTTTGGGCTGTATCTTATACCCACTCAGGAGGTCACACGACCTCGATTTGGGCCGTGCAGTCTCCTTGGATCTGTGCCTGCTATTTAGCAGGCACAGATCTGAGAAGCACATAGGGGAGGCTGGAGCCTCTCCTACGGCAAGGGAGCAAATGCTCCCTTGCCATGGGGAGGCTCCAGACTCCGCTATACTGCATTGGATTTGGTGCTGGCAGGCCGGACTTGCGAATCCAGTACAGTATAGGATTGCACTTTAAGTCTAATCCATATTTCTCCCCTGCATGAATCTTACCTGTGGAACCTTGTATAGACCTAATATGTCAGCCATAGATGAGGAGGTATCAGAATCAAGACCCCCAATGGTGCCCATCACATTGTTTTGAAGTCCACATCTGTAGTTGGGGACAAAGCTCCCTGATTTGAAGAGAGCATCGAGAATGGTACGGTAGGTCATCTTTGCATCAGAGTAGCTGTCATAGATGTGGAACCCAAGAGTGACATTGGGCAGGATCTCAGGGTTCTCATTCACCTCATCGACTGCAAATGCCAAGGCCAGGAGATGCTGGTAGTACTTTGTGGTCACACTGCAAATAAAAGTTTATGTAGCTGTAAGAGACCATTTTCATTGCCTGAAGTCACACGAATTACCCATTGTGGCTTCCAGAAATGCAGAGCGCAACCCTGTACTTGTATTGCACTGGCACTGCACTCTTGCGCCGGTCTAGTGCTGTCGCTAACGTGCTGTCTGGTGTGTCTGCACCAGCAAGTTGGACTCTGGCTCCATATATAATCAAATGGATGGCATGCTAATTGAGCTTGTCTTTTCTCCCATATATGAGTGAGCAATGTGTGTGTGTGTGTGTGTGTGTGTGTGTGTGTGTGTGTGTGTCTGTGTCTGTGTCTGTGTCTGTGTCTGTGTCTGAGTCTGTGAATATAGTCACATTGTATTGGATTTAGGGTGCAATCCTAACCTGAAGTTAGGCCAGTACAAGGGCCATGGTAAAGCCCTTTTGGACCATTCAGGGAGGATGGTCCATGTCTGTGTGATGGATTTTCTGACTCCAAGAGAGGTCCAAACATACTTTATGGTGTCCCTTGTGCCGGTCCAATATTGCTGGCCTAACTGTGTTGCCCTAACTCCCCGGTTAGGATTGCACTCTTAATATCTTATACCTCTTTCTTATAAGTGTATCCCTACAATAGTTCTTGTCTTTGCACCTTCATCTTTGCTTCCTTCTTCCTTTCCCAGGTGTGGCATTGGCCACTGCACAAAATCCCAGCACATGCAACAAGATTTCCCCCCTTGCCCTGAAAAGCACATGCAGTAACTATCAGCAAATAGTTGCAGTCACACAAATACAGAAATTCATGAACGAAAAATCATGGAGGAGACCGGCAGGATAATTCCTTACAGTAGAAGATTCTTTACCCGTTCCTGAGAAGGATGTTTCGTGAAGGAATAGCTGGGTAACATGTAATGGATATGAGACACAATCCCTCCAATCAGGATGTCACCGTTCTGGGACCACTCTTGTGGAATATGCACAGGATCATTTCCAGCGCACTTAGTAGAATCCACTTTGCACACCATATGAGAGAGCAGCAGTAGCACCAAAAACACTGCAGATTCCATTGTTCCAACTGCAAATCTCTCTCCTGGTTCTAGAATCTGGTATGTATTTACATCATTTTTGTCATTGTTCCATTGCAAGCTGTCTGCGTTCGTGACACCTGATTGTGCCAATGCATTTCTTCAAATGTCATGCATTCACCTTATCTTCAATATTAACAGTGTCCCAAAAGCCAGGCTTGAATTCTCATAGGAAGAATGGTTTATGCAAGGAAAGAGGAAAGGGCTCAAATGGACAGAATCTCACTTGCCTCTGAATCCCTTAATTGCTAATGGCACACAAGGGGTATTTATAGGCATTTCACATTTGCTTGGTTCTTTTTTTTTTTTTAGAGACGTTTTGGAAATATCTGAAGCTTTGGCCAAATTATGGTACTTAGAATGATTGCAAGGGTGAGAAACTACTTCTGAGATGTTTTTGTACAGACAGGGCTGTTGTTGATGCTGAAGCAATGTTTGTCAGTTGCCTTTCAGCCTGTTCCCGCAAAACATGTGTTTGAGTGGCTCCGCACAGACAAAATGGAAGACTGGCACCATGTCCAATTATAGTGAAGACATGGAAGGTGTTATCAGAAGTCTCTTCCTCATGTGTGACCTAGATCAGTGGTTCTCAAACTTTTTAGATCGGGATCCACTTTTTAGAATCGCACTCATGTTGGGACCCACTGGGAGTGATACCGTTAACCTGGAAGTGATGTCACAGCTGCGACTGACATCATCAAGCAGGAAGTGCCATCATTGTGACATAATTCAAAGACACTTCTGGAATGCAAACTGGCATTCTTGGACAGCAGCAATTGCACGACAATGAAACATCCCTGACAGAAAGCAAGATTAGGGCATAAACCCTTTATCAACTGTAAAATAATTTTATTCATAGTCCGGTTCTGGTCTGATGCAAAACCATCTAAATCCAATCAGAGCATTGATTTTAAAAAAGCTTAGTGGGGAGTTCACCTTAATTTATAGGCACACAATTCTCTTTGTCTTTCCACTTAGCTCCATTCACTTCTTCTGAGGAGCTCATTCAACAACAGCTGTGGAGATGAAATTATGTTGAATGAACATGGAGAATTAGCAGCTGGATTTGATATTACGAACCTGGTCACCTTCCCAAATGACTCCTACGTCCGAGTCAAAGTGGGGCAGCTGGACCCTCAGGCCCCTCCGGGGGAATTGCTCGCCATTCATGAGGACAGCATTGAGTGGCACGAAGAGTTCACTCAGGTATGAATACATGAGGACTGCCTATAGAATATGACAGAAAGCAAGATGAGCTCACGGTATTACGAAAAGACACTGAACACAAAACAACACTTTAAAAAACCCCTCATTTGGAAATTCAAACTGTTGACACTCACAAACAGGATATAGCAAGAGTAAGGTCTGCAGCTTCCAAGATGGCTGCTCATAGCTTACATCAGGTGGCAACCTACGAAGGGAGTTCCCAACCCACAGTTTGAGGAAAACTGTTCTAGTTCCAATGGAGCAGGGGGAGGCAGGCAAAAGGAAGTTGGGAGTACACCCTGTGGTTAGCAAAGTAACTGGGGAGACAAAGCTGGCACAGGCTAGCAAGCTTGAGGAGGCTTGTTGAAGAAGTTATGTGATCTACAGGGCAATCCTAGAGGGGGTGGAGCACTGACGCAACGCGGGAGCACCTAGCAGGACCCCCACGTCAGCACGAAAGCAACAGGACTGGCGCTACTGGCAGGACTGGCGCTGCTGGCAGCGGCTTCCCTTGCGTTGGCTGAAGCCGGCTGGCATGATGGATTCTCTGTCCCATATCGGTAATCTGTTAAAACTGAGGGTTGGGAGAGTTAAAACAGATAAAAGGAAGTACTTTTTTTACCGAGCAGGTAGTTAATCTGTGGAACTCTTTGCCACAGGAGGTGGTGATGGCATCTGGTCTAGATGCCTTTAAGAGGGGATTGGACGGATTTCTGGAAGAAAAGTCCATCGTGGGCTATAGGCAATGATGGGTTGTAACCTCCTTACATTAGTAGTAGGCTACTTCAGAGTACCGGGTGCAAGGGAGTGGCAACAGGATGCAGGCATCTTGTTGTCTCGTGCCTCCCTGGGGCACCTGGTGGGCCGCTGTGAGATACAGGAAGCTGGACTAGATGGGCCTTTGGCCTGATCCAGCGGGGCTCTTCTTATGTTCTTATGTTCTTATGTCTACTGTGTCCAACAAAGGGATAATGTTTGCCGAAGGCCTCTGAGGTTTGCCTTTTATCCTGGGTGTTATGTAAATGCAGGACCAATTTCCTGTTTAAATCAGCTGAATTCTCAGCCTGCCCCAACCACATCCAGAGGCCCAACCGCTGTGTGCCTGTGACCACTTTTGTGTCAAGTCCTCCCAAAGCAACCGAGCCAAAATGATCTTTTGGCTCCCGCTGGTTTACCTTTCAGCAGCCATCTCAGGTAACTGCTCTTCTGAAGTGGCAAATTATCAAGCAAAGGGGAGTTATGTTCTAGGGCAGTGATGTCTGAGCAGAGTTCCATGGCACGTCGGTGGGCCGCGAGTGGTCTGCAGGTGGGGCTCCGGAGTTTATTAATATGGACATTGGGGTGCACATGAGTCCCCACTAGCAGCCTGGTGTGCCTTGTAAATGGTTAAAAAAAAAATCTGATGGTGTTCCTTGATAATTTTAGCGCCTTGTAAGTTGGCCAGTTTTGAATTACAGTGTTGGGGAAGACTCTTGAGAGTCCCCTGGACTGCAAGGAGATCCAATCGGTCCATCCTACAGGAAGTCAAGACTGATTGCTCCCTGGAAGGACAAATCCTGAAGCTGAAGCTCAAAGACTTTGGCCACCTCATGAGAAGAAGAGAGGACTCTTTAGAAAAGACCCTCATGCTGGGAAAGATCGAAGGCCAAAGGAGAAGATGGTTAGATAGTGTCACCGAAGTGATGAACATGAAATTGGGCAAACTCCAGAAGCTAGTGGAGGACAGGGAGGCCTGGCGTGCTGTGGTCCAGGGGGTTGCGAAGAGTCAGACATGACTTAGCGACTGAACAACAACAAAGTAGGCCAGGAGATGAAAAAAGTTGAAGACCACTGTTCTAGGTTGTAGTACTCTACTATATCTGTTTTCTTTCCCCAGGTGTTCAATTGCAAGTCCAGCTGGTGGAGTCTGGAGGGGACGTCAAAAGGCCTGGGGACTCCCTCCGCCTCTCCTGTCGAGCCTCCGGGTTCACCTTCAGCAGCTACGAAATGCACTGTGTGCAACAGGCTCCTGGGAAGGGGCTGGAATGGGTTGCATTGATACGGGGAAATGGAGGCACACAAGACTATGCGGACCTCGCCAAAGGCCGCTTCACCATCTCCAGGAATGACCCCTCCAGCACACTGTTCCTGCAAATGACCAATCTGAAGCCTGAGGACACGGCCCTGTATTACTGTGCAAGGGCACAGTGGGAGGAAGTGAATCTGCAGCCCGGCAAAAACCCTCCTTTGCTCCTGGCAGCCGTCCAAGTCGATTCAGCTGGAGAAGAAGAGACACAGAAGTCCGATTTCCATCCTCATGTATCACAGCTGAGCTCTTTGTGATTACTTCTGCTGAGCTCAGCACTGATAATTTGTTCTATAGGTCATGTGTGCACCGCACCGCACCATTGCCCTGCATTCATCATCCCCGAGATATAAGCCCTCTAGTATCCAAGAGCTTCATGGACCACCAGTTTGGGGCAACCTGGTAGAGCTGCTGGATCTAATTTCATGCATACTATGGTAGGGCACAATTAGAAGGTCAATGAGTTTACAAAATTCCTACTCAGTAGACCTTCTGGTCACCAATGGGCCTCCTTGGTTCACATGGACCTTGTGCTGCAGGGATGCCAGTTCCAGCAGCATAAAGCCCCATTAGGGTTGGGCCGGAAGTGACTCTGATGTCAGGCATCGACCTTGACAGCTGGCAACTCTCCCAGTTGACTCAGCTGGAATGTTGCGTGTTCAATGAAAGGATTGGGGCAAGTGAGACAGAGAGCTTGATAGATGCCCTTCCAAGCCCCACTCCGACATGACCAGATTTGCTGCATCATCTTAAACTTACGCGGGGCTTCCGTGTGATTGGCTGCCCGTCTGTAGCGTTCCGCAGCTGTCCTGGCCTCGGGGGTGCTGCCCCCAGTTTGCGCGCCCCTCCGCTGCTCACCCAGGTACCCAGTGCGACTCTCACCTGTCTCCCCCAGCAGGCAAGAGCCCCCCCCAGGCCACGGCAGCCGCGGAACGCTACGGACGGGCTGCCACTCAAGTGGAAGTCCCACTTATGTCCCGCCCAGCGTGTCACGATTTTGAACAGAGGTTAGTCTGTTCCAGCAGAGCTTCTGCGAAGCGAAAGTGCAGCAGCCAAGCAGAGTGACGAGACGCAAGGATCAAAGGCAGACAGCAGTCGGAGATTCTGGTTCCAGAGATTTATTTTCTCAGATGGACAGAACACCACACATACACCCACACGAAATGCCTGTGCCCACTGTATCTTTATACAAGGTTTGCGCCAATCAGTGAGCACCATATTTACATGATTAGAAGAACATTCCCAGCTGCGTGAGTCCTTGCAGCTGGGTTTCATGGCCAGCTACGGCTTGGAATCTCAGGTCCTTGGTAAACTCAGGAATGGATTCAGCATGCATTGCCAGGCATGACACAGTGTTCCCCTTGTTCATTTGTAGATCCCATCACTGGCTAAAGGCCAATATGGCCAACGAAAGCACACTATAAGAAGAGGCCAACCAAAAATGGCCAACCTTTTATCCTGAGTGTTATGTAAATGCAGGGTGGGTTTCCTGTTTAAAAATCAGCAGAATGCTACGTCCAGCAACACTACCCCTGTGTTTCCCTTTCAGTCAATCCCGCTCAAAGCAACTGAAAAATGGTTTTTTGGTTCCCAATTCTTTTAATCTCAGCAGCCGTCAGAGGTGATTTGTCTTCCCCAAAATGCAATTGGCAAGCAAGCGAGAGTTACGTGGAGGGTCTGTATAATCTCTCTTTCTTTCCAGGTATCCAACCACAGGTCCAGTTGGTGGAGTCTGGAGGAGACGTGAAAAAGCCGGGAGATCGCCTCCTCCTCTCCTGTCGAGCCTCCGGGTTCACCTTCAGCAGCCACACGATGTACTGGGTGATGCAGGCTCCTGGGAAGGGCCTGGAATGGGTGGCCAGGATATTCTATGATGCAAGCAGACTTTACTATGCCGAGTTTGCGAACAGCCACTTCACCATCTCCAGGAACAACCCCTCGAACCTGCTCTATCTGCAAATGAACAGCCTGAGACCGGAGGACACAGCCGTGTATTATTGTGCGCGGGACACAGTGAGAGGAAGTGAATCTGAAGCCTGGCAAGAACCCTCTTTGGTTCCTGGCAGCAAGTACAATCGGTTGCAAAAAGACTCAAAGGAAATATTAGGAGACTGAAGGAGGCCTCATCCTGCTCAACAAATTGCTGACAATCCGCAATTCATAAGAAGAGCCTTGCTAGATCAGGCCAAAGGCCCACTTAGTCCAACTTCCTGTATCTCTCAGTGGCCCACCAGATGCCTCAGGGGGCACATGAGATAACAAGATGCCTGCATCCTGTTGCCATTCTCTTTATCAGGCATTCTGAAGTAAATTTCTGAGGTAACATTCTGAGGTAAATAATAACTTGCAACCCAATCTGGACCTTAAGACCATAAGAAGAGTCCTGCTGGATCAGGCTATAGGCCCGCCCAGTCCAGCTTCCTGTATCTCACAGTGACAACAAGATACTTGCATCCTGTGGCCACTCCCTTGCACCTGGCACTGTGAGGTAAACCTCTGAGGTGAATAAAACAAAATTTGCTATCCTAAGAACATCCTAAGCCCCACTGGATCAGGCCAAGGGCCCATCTAGTCCAACTTCCAGAATCTCACAGTGGCCCACCAGATGCCTCAGGGAGCAGACAAGACAACTAGATACCTGCATCTTGTTGCCGCTCCCCTGCATCTGGCATTCTGAATGCAATCACAGAGGCATCCTCAAGGTAAGGGAACACTTATACCCAGCGTTGTCATGCAGCCGGAATGCTGGGCAGGAGGAATGGGTGAGCGGCAGCCCACGGGGGCGGGGAAGATGGCGAAACGGACTGGAATGCAACGGGTGGGCTGCCGCTCACCCATTCCTCCCGCCCAGCGTTCTGGCTGCATGACAACGCTGCTTATACCCCTACCTTGGGACTGCATTGTGGCTACGTCAGCACTAGAAAATTGGAAAGGATTGGGCCCTTATTCACAAAACCTGGCATGACAATTCTTTTTGTTCCTTCTCACTTGGGGGCAGCAGAGACACATAAAAATGTAGCTAAAACACCAGGGACTAGTACAGCAGCAAAATGGGGTGGCAAGAAATTCTGGTTTGTGGATTCAACCATGAAGCTGGAGATTCCCTCTGCTGGGTTCTTCGAGAATGGTCTACTCCCTCGAGAGTTGGACTCCTCAGGAGACATCCCCACAGTTTCCTCGGAAAACCAAGCCAGATTGACCCAACTGGCAGTACAATACCTATGCATGTCTACTCAGAAGTAAGTCCCACTCCCCCTGTGTTCCATCACTGTGTTCCATCTACAGTTGATTGACTTGGCCTTTGGGATATGTTTCCCATTCCTGCTTCTTCCGCCGATTGGTCTCTTTTTTGCCCTAGATGGGTGAGATTAGTGATCAACCCACTCGCAACCCACTGGTGGGTCCTGACCGACAGCTTGAGAACCACTGTATGCTCAAATGTGTATTATGTGTACCCAAAGAGAGAGAGTTTTCCAAAGGCCTGCAGCATCTGTAAATGCAGGGCCAGTTTCCTGTTTAAATGAGCTGAGCACTTGCCTTCCCCCGCCACAGATACAACCCCTGTGTGCTTGTGGCCCCTTTCCAGTCAATCCCGCTCAAACAACAGAGGAAAAAAAAATCTTTTCTTCCAGAAGGATCTCTCCAAGTTGGGGGAATGGGCGGCAAAATGGCAGATGCGTTTCAGTGTAGACAAGTGCAAAGTCATGTACACTGCGGCAAAAATTGATAATCTCAAATACAGAATTCCTGTCCTAGGACATTCCATACATATGAGAAGTAATGCATATTGTAGATTCACCTACTCCTATGTGTACTGTGTATGTTCAAAAAGGTAACGTCAGCCAAATGGCTTTTTGCCTTTTATCCTGGGTGATTATGTAAATTCAGAGCCATTTTCCTGTTTAAATCAGCTAAATTCTCACCCTGCCCAAGCCACATTCAGATTCACATTCTGCCACCTCCCCTCCCCAGCTACCTCTTTGTACACCACTGCATGGTCCCTAGTTTTTGGAATCAAATACATCGTCCATTTGAATCCCCTTTCTTACTTAGTACACCATTCAGGGCACAAAAGAGCACAAGCGTTGACTTGAAAAAGGGAACAAGACAAGATGATCACATGGACCAATCTTGTTCCCACCCATTTCCGGAAAACATTCTCTGGAGTTAGGCTGGCACAGTTAGGCCAGCAAAGTTTGGCTGGCACAAGGGACACCCTATAGGATGTTTGGACGATTCTGGAAGTCAGAGAGGCCAGCACACAGATATGCGCCATCTCCCCCTGACTCAGAGAGTGGACCACATATGGTAGCTTTGAGGTAGCCCTTCTGCTGACCAAACATTGACCAAGGCATTGATCAAAATTACATGGATTTGAAATCAACCCTGCTAAAATGTGTAACGCAGAACTTGTGTTTCTGACTGCATATTATTGAATAAAGGGCTGGACATAATTGACGAAATGAATACTAAAGACGTGGATTTATTCTACAAACACAACATACACATT
>JAJKFI010010923.1:0-24252 GCA_029204185.1 Lerista edwardsae
GGGCAGAGGGAGAAGGACAAGGCAGTTGCAGCAGGCGTCCGTGTGCCCCCCCCCAAGAAGTCCAGCTCCCTTCATCACTTCTCCTCAGCCGCCCCTGTCACCTCCTGGGCGGGCCCAGCCTAGGGGGGGGGGAACAGGGGCTGCCAGGGCCTGGCACTCGTGTCAGCAACTGTGGGGAGGCAGAACATGGTGGGCTACTTCAAAGTACCGGGTGCAAGGGAGTGACCACAGGATGCAGGCACCTTGTTGTCTCGTGTGCTCCCTGAGGCACCTGGTGGGCCGCTGTGAGATACAGGAAGCTGGACTAGGTGGGCCTTTGGCCTGATCTAGCAGGGCTCTTCTTATGTTCTTATGGCCAGGCAGGAGACAACCCAGAAGCGAGAGGAGGAAGACCAGGCGGAGGGATGGCGAGGAAAGAGATGAGGGACGGGAGAAGGATGGAGTCATAGTAGGTGCGCATGTCCAGTGGGGGGGCAGGGAGAGGAGGGGGTGCGGAGAGACACAAGAAGGCTGCATGGGAAGTTCTGGAGGCCCAGAGCTAAGTGGAGAGCAGGGAGGAAGGACTATCACTTGGTGAAGTTAAATTAACAATTATATTATCTGATCTTGGGTTGGGGAGGCACCAAGATTTTCTGTGACGCTGACAGCCAAAGAGTCTAGGTATGCCTGTGTGTATAATGTACATGGTGCAGGATTATAATGTCTTTCCTTGAGGCAGGGGTGGACCTAGTCAAAATGGCGCCTGGGGCACTCAATAGCAGTGCGCCCCCATGGGAGCCCAGGCCTACCCACCAGAAGCAGCCCCAGGTAGAGCGGGGCTCCCCATGAGGGAGCCCAGGTCTACTCGTGGCTGGTCCCAATGGGTAGACCTGGGCTCCTTTGAGGGGAGACCAGGTCTACCTGCACAATGTTGCAGGGGCCACTGGCGCCCCCCTAGATGGCCCCAAGATGGCACCCAGGGTTCTTGCCCCCCCCCTAGATCCGCCATTGCCTTGAGGGTTCAGTTGGAGTACAGAACAAGGGAAAGACGAGGCATTTCACTGCAGATTTGTATTGGTCTGCTGTTGCAATTAGCTCTCATAAAATCCTGGGAATTGTAGTTTATGGAAGGCTCTAAAAAGTGTCCTTTGGCAGAGTTGGGCATGTCTAGGGCACTGAGTTGGGCATTTGTTTGGGCTCTGAGTTAGGGTTCTCCTGTACACCAGAAGATGCTCGTGAGAAAAGGGCCATAGCATTTCCTGCATGCGTTGTAAAGGGACACTGAGCTCAGATGAGAGAACAGCAGGGGGCAGATATGTCTGGCTTGTTGTGGCTTTTCTGGGCCCCAGCTCTGTACAGAGAAAAATTGGTTTAGGATTTTACCAACTAGCTGCAGTTTCTTGCTCTGCATTCTTATTTTTTTCTCCTTTTCAGAAACATCAGTTTGGAACCAGATTGGAAGAAAGAACCAGCAGATTCCTTTTTTACAAGAAAGACCCCACACGGTGGAGACTCTCTATACATGTCCTGAGCGTGGAGACAGGGTCACAGGCAGCAGCAATCGCACAACCCATCAGAGAACTCACACAGGGGAGGCACCTTATATATGCCGGGAGTGTGGAAAGAGCTTCCGTTCCAGAAAAGACCTCACAATTCATTTGAGAACTCACACAGAAAGGAAACACTATAAATGCTGGGAGTGTGGAAAGAGCTTCAGTTGCAGCAGCAGCCTTACGATCCATCAGAGAACCCACACAGGTGAGAAACCCTATATATGCCAGGAGTGTGGGAAGAGCTTCAGTTGCAGCAGCCATCTAACATCCCATCAAAGTACTCACACAGGTGAGAAACCCTATACGTGTCAGGAGTGTGGAAAAAGTTTTAGTCGGAGTTTTGAACTTACAATCCATCATAGAACTCACACAGGGGAAAAACCCTATATATGCCATGCATGTGGAAAGAGTTTTAGTAGGAGTTATGATCTTACAACCCATCAGAGAACTCACACAGGGGAGAAACCATATATGTGCTCTGAGTGTGGAAAGAGCTTTAGTCGGAGTTATAATCTTACGACCCATCAGAGAACTCACACAGGAGAAAAACCCTATGTCTGCAAGGAGTGTGGAAAGAGCTTCATTTGCAGCAGCAATGTTAGATCTCACCAGAGAATCCATACAAGGCAGAAACCCTATATGTGCCCAGAGTGTGGAAAGAACCTCAGTTGCAAAAAAAGTCTTATGATCCATCAGAGAATTCACACAGGGGAGAAACCATATATCTGCAAGGAGTGTGGGAAAAGCTTCAGTTGCAGCAGCAGCCTTACAATCCATCTAAGAACCCACACAGGGCAGACCCCCTATGTATGCCAGGAGTGTGGAAAGAGCTTCAGTGGCCACAGCAGCCTTACAGCCCATCAGAGAACTCACACAGGGGAGAAACCCTATACATGCCATGAATGTGGAAAGAGCTTCAGTCGGAGCGATAACCTTATGACCCATCAGCGAATCCACACAGGACAGACACCCTATGTATGCCAGGAGTGTGGAAAGAGCTTCACCTGCAGCAGCAGCCTTACAACCCATCAGCAAACTCACAGAGGGGAGAAACCCTATACCTGCCAGGCATGTGGAAAAAGCTTCAGTCGGAGTTATAATCTTACAACCCATCAGAGAACCCACACAGGGCAGAAACCCTATACATGCCATGAGTGTGGAAAGAGCTTCAGTTGGAGCGGCAACCTTACAACCCATCAGAGAATCCACACAGGGCAGAAACCTTATACGTGCCAGGAGTGCGGAAAGAGTTTTAGCCAGAGTTACGTCCTTCTGATCCATCGGAGACTGCACACAGGGCAGAAACCCTACACATGCCAACAGTGCGGAAAGAACTTCAGTTGCAGCAGCCATCTAAGATCTCATGAGAGAACCCACAGAGAGGAGAAACCCTATACGTGCCAGGAGTGTGGAAAGTGCTTTACTCAGCAGCTTGCCCTTAAAACCCATAAGAGAACTCACATGGAAGAGAAACCGTACATATCCCAGGAGTGTGGAAATAGTTTTTCCGGGCCATCAGATCTTATTGTGCATAAAAAGGAACATACTGCAGAGTAAATGTGAAGAATTTGGGTCCCTATATGGGAAGAAAAGCAGGATAAAAATTTAGTAAAAATAATGGCAGGGGAGGGGAGGCATGTTGTATGTTGAGTTCATTTCTATTCATCCATGAATTGATGTTTTGAAAATTTCAACTATTTCCCCATTGTTCATTTGAAATATGTATGAAGTTACTGAAAAATGCGTATCTTTCCTCCCGCCTCCACAATGGAGGTAGCTACTGCATAAAGTAGCTAACACCACATGCGCTAGCTAACAATAGTGTGTTCTGGAGCTGCAATGGGATCACCAAGTTTCCAGCTCTCATGGAGCATGGCCTGACGGGTGGGGAGCAGCACAACTGCTCTACCCATTCTAAGCCTGAGATTTCAAGCCATGATTTAAGGAGTCCCATAAGGAGCAGTAAAAGTGCAAGTCCCTTTTGTGACTCCATTCCCAGGAAGATAACTTGCCTTGAGCAGTGGTGGGCGGCCTACAGGGGTGGGCGGAGCTCTAAGTTTTGCAAGGAGCCTTACCCTCCCATGTAAATTGCTCCTCTCCCTTGCCGCTGTAGCCAGTAAGCAACGCCAAGATGTTGCTTTTCCCACTGAGGATTGGCTACAGTGGTGCGGGAAAGGAGCGATTTAAGAACATAAGAAGAGCCCTGCTGGATCAGGCCAAAGGCCCATCTAGTCCAGCTTCCTGTATCTCACAGTGGCCCACCAGGTGCCCCAGGGAGGCATGAGACAACAAGATGCTTGCATCCTGTTGCCACTCCCTTGCACCCAGTACTCTGAAGTAGCCCACCACCAATGTAAGGAGGTTGCACAATCCATCATTGCCTATAGCCCACGATGGACCTTTCCTCCAGAAATCCATCCAATCCCCTTTTAAAGGCAACCAGACCAGATGCCATCACCACCTCCTGTGGCAAGGAGTTCCACAGATTAACTACCCGCTGGGTAAAAAAAGTACTTTTATCTGTTTTAACTCTCCCAACCCTCAGTTTTAGCGGATGCCCCCTGGTTCTGGTGTTTTGAGAGAGGGAAAAGAACATCCCAGGGATTTCCAGAGCAAGATAAGGCTCCTTGCAAAACTTAGAGCTCTGCCTATTCCTGTAGGGGCCTCACTTGCCTTGAGATCAACTTCAACCCAAGCAGATGGGGTCCTGCAGTCAGCCACACGGATGCATCCATAGGTGGTACTGGACTGCACCAAAGGCAGCTTGCAGCTGAGAAAAATCTGCAGGGATAATAATCTGCTCTCAGAACCTGGATGAGGTTCAGACTCAGGGAGGGGGAGACCCGCTTTCTTCGGGTTGTACCGCTGGGGCTACAGAAAACCTTTGGTTTCTGTGAAACTGAGGACATCTGTGTGGTCAGCTGCAGGTTTAGGGGCTCCTTGAAATTACACAGAGGCTCAAGTCTCCACATTTGCTTCCCCCGCCCCTCACCAAGCGTTGGCATGTCAGTACAAAGCTGCTTCTTTAACAGAACAGCTGCCGTGCTTCCCAACCTGGATTGGGACCCTGGTGCCAGAGTAGAAGGTGTTTCCCTCTTTAACTCCACACCATTTCTCCATCAATAACCACACACCCCTGCAACAGCATTTTTCTGCAGGAAGCAAATGGGCCCATGTGCCAGCAGCAGTTGTGTATAAATGGGGGGGCCCAGGTGCCACCCTCAGGGGGCTGGCACCACTAGGGACCAAAATAATTAAACTCACGGTTTTAAGGAATAGCACCATCATGTTCTATACCATTCAATGCAGAATTTCACCAGTAATTCAGTGAAACAAACCAGGGTGTAATATTTTAATTCTATCAAACAAGGCCCCAAAACAACCAAAACATGACCCTCCAAATGCAGGGGCAGTATGCCACTATGTTGTTCCACCAGAAACCTCTGCCAGGCCTCCCTGGGTTCCCTGATGCCCACTTCAGGCTGGGTAGTTTCCCCTTTAACCACTTCAGTGCAGCAGTGGAGCAAACACACCTAGGGCTCACCTTCTCCATTTGCCTGTTCAGTGACCGCAATCGCACCAGTCCACAGTAGTTGGAAACCAAAAACCCAAGCCAGACTCAGAGTCCAAGGTTGGGGTTAGTCCATAAGCAAGGTCCAGTGGTCCACAAGCTGGTCCATGGGTCGGTAAGCCAAATCAAGTCCATAAGCCAGTCCAAAGGTCAGGTGCCAAACCAAGTCCATAAGCCAGTCCAAGGGTCAGTAAACCAAGTCAGGTCCAAATCCTGGTTACACCACACCAGTCTGTTATCCAAGCTCGTACTCAATAGTTCATTCAGGTTTGCCAGTTCTCTCCAGCTCTTCTCACACCAGACGTTTCTCCCACACCTTCTCCTCCCCCCCCCCCCCGGGGCCGGATGTCGGGGCGACAGGCCTGGGGGGGGGTGGGGGGGGGGAGCCCAACCCCTGCTACCTCCTTGGTGTTGATCCTGTAGGTACTTAGACACTGTTGGCACCATCTCCTGCCTCCTCGGGTGATGCCTCCGCATTTTTACTACATATGTACAAGGAAGCACTAGCAGAGGAAGGTTCTGGCATTCATCCATGGCTTGTGGGGAAACATTCACTGCATTTATTTTCTGTCATTATTATTCATTCCACTGTCAGCCTCACCTACCTCACAGGGTTGTTGAGAGGACAAAACCAGCAGAGCTCCTTGGAGGACGGGCAGCACAAATAAATAAATGGAAATATAAATAAATACATTTGACATAGGGGCGGTGTCAAAAGTTTATGTGCCCTGGGTGCCAAATGTCCCAGATACGCCACTAGCCAGCCGACAGGGAAGACACCCCAGTGCCACTAAGTTGAGCCAGGGTGGTGCGAGAGAGGTCTGGGGCGGTGGGCTTGTTGCTGAGAATTCGGCCTTAAGAAATGGTTTTTATTGTGGGAAGCGGCGCTTGAAAAAGGCATGCAAAAACTACCAGAGAAATTTAAGGATCTTTTTATTCACTTGCGCAAGCGGGCCAATCCTCCTTGCCGAACTCAGGCTGACAAGGAAAAAGAGCAAAAAAAAAACCAGATTGGAAGCATTTTTATAATTCACCCCTTGTCCTTTCTTTCTGTCACTTTCCCAGGCTGTTACTTCGAACGGTTTTACTGCCCACTGGGGGAGGAGGAGGGAGTTGGGGTGAGAAACCTTGAGGATGCTCTGATTGAGAAACGAAAGTTACACTTGCTGTAACTAAGCCCTTATCTTTTAGCGTGCAGAGCGAGCTGTCCTGAAAATGTACAGCAGCAGAAAGGAGGGGTAAGAACAGCATGAGCAGGCAGAGAAAGTTACGTTCTTCCTTCAAGCAACTTTTATGCATGAGAATTCTAGCCTAAGAATTCAAAATGGTTGCCGTCTGGTTCGGCTACAGGCTGATTAGGGGAGGACGGGGGAGGAATGGGTGGAGATTGGGCAGGATGAAGGGTGGACTGATTGACTGGCACCATCTATGTTCTGTCCCTTTTCCTGGCCTCACTCTGCCTTTTGGGGGCTATTCGGAATTTGGCCAACTACATACCAGAGGCAGGTCCAAGTAGGCCTAGCAGCAGGGTGTTGAGAGCTTACCCTGGGGCAAGGGAACAAAAATCCCCTGTGGGATGCAAAGTTGGAGCGGCTACTTCAATACATGGAGAGCTTGGTAGGATTGAGCTGCCTGAGGGAGAAAAAAACTCCATTTGCCTCAGGAACTGGAGGCTGCCCTGCACACTGCTAAGTCAGGTCTTCTGAGGAGACTGAAAGCATCCAAAATAGGTGCATGGAAGTGATAGAGTTGATAAAGGGATGTTCTTTTCCCTCTCTCAAAACACCAGAACCAGGGGGAATCAGCTAAAACTGAGGGTTGGGAGAGTTAAAACAGATTAAAGGAAGTACTTTTTTACCCACTGGGTACTTAAATCTGTGGAACTCCTTGCCACAGGAGGTGGTGATGGCATCTGGCCTAGGTGCCTTTAAAAGGGAACTGGACAGATTTCTGGAAGAAAAGTCCATCGTGGGCTATAGGCAATGATGGATTGTGCAACCCCCTTACATTGGTGGTGGGCTACTTCAGAGTACCGGGTGCAAGGGAGTAGCAACAGGATCCACGCATCTTGTTATCTCGTGTGCTGTCTGAGGCACCTGGTGGGCTGCTGTGAGATACAGGAAGCTGGACTAGATGGGCCTTTGTCCTGATCCAGCAGGGCTCTTCTTATGTTCTTAGGCTTCCAACAATATTTTTGGTACAGCTAACCAAAATAACCATCATAAATTCTTACATCACAGACAACTCTGACAAATCTGTAGCAAGGAGTTTTACCCATTGGGTAAAAAAGTATTTCCTTTTATCTGTTTTAACTCTCCCAACACTCAATTTCATGAAATTGAGCCTGAGGTGTGTCCCCTCTTTACTAAACAATCTTTTCAATATCTGTGCATGCAATTGTGAAACAGTAGGCAAGGGTCGTGAGCTGATTTTCAGGGAGGTTGCAAAGACCCTGTTTACCACACATAGGTGCATTTCTGCAACGTTAAAAAGTTGCATTTTTGCAACATTTGCAAGGAACCTCTAAACAGAGAAATACGTTTTTGAATTTCGAGGTATTTCCACACACCGTACCTGAAAACAACTGTTGCATATGCTAACCTGTGGTAGGCTACATGCATGCTTTTTGCAGGCGCTATGCTGCCACTTCCTGCTTAATGACATCACTTCAGGTCTTGGGGAGAGGCTGACAGGTTGTACTACCTAAAAGGGGGGTCCAGTGCTTGGAGGAAAGAAATTGCAGTGTTAAAAGGGTCGGGAGCCACTGTTTTACCATCTCTGAATACACTTCCGGATTTTAGCAGTGTCGGCATTCGGGTGCAGTGCCACCTGCGGAGCTCTGGGGGGCGGTGTATTATCCAGACACCGGACGCCTCGTACGTGCCCTCTATGGTACCTCTAGGAGGTGCATCCCTCTGAGCCACTTCCTCCCACATGTGACTCTCTCCCTGGATCCATCGGATGCAAACTACTGCGCCCTGTGCCTGAACAGGGTGCAGCCCTCGCTACGGAGAATCCCAGCTCCAGGTCCTCTGATCCCTCAGTAGAAGCCTGTGGCGCCTTCGAAGGATGCTGTGCGTGCAATGGTGAAACGGTAGGCAAGGTTTTGCTGGGACACTTTCCCTGCCTCTGCTTCTGCGTGTTCTTTGATTGCAGCAGCAGCCCAGGCGGGTGCCGGAATTTCCCACAGCAGCCGAAGAGCCTTTATGCAGATCCTCTCCTTGCAAGAGCCCCAGATTCTCCGCCCCTCCCACGACCGTCCTCCTACCATTCCCAAGGATTCTGAGCCCTTCCCCTCCCTGCACTCTCGCGCATTGCAACCTGGGAGTTGTAGTCCGCCAGCGGGTCGGAGAGCAGGGGCTGCGCAGCGTCTTGCGTCGCCGAATGTGCTGCGACCCGGCTGGGCAGCCTGGAGGGGCGCGGCGCGGGGCTGGGCTGGCCACGCTCTAGGGAGGGGGCTGCGGCGCCTGGGTGAGTTTGATGGGCGCAGCACCTTCCCTGCCACGGTGTTTGCTAAATCAGAGCGGAGATCAGGTGTCTCTTGTCGTCTAGCCGCCTCCTCCTCCTTTGCAGGCGGGGGCTGCAGCTCCAGAGGACAGGGAAGCTAATGAGGGCTGATGGCCGGAGGGGGGTTGTGGTTGTAAACCTTCCCTTGCAATCCGACCCTAATGTTGTTTCCTCGGAAGCAAATCCCGCTTGCGGCGCCAGTGCTCATCATGCAGTAAACATTGCAAGCTTAATTAAACTAAATTTTATTTTGCCGTATTGGGGGGGTGTTAAAATATTTTCTGCCCCGAGTGCCAGAGCCCATGGGGGAGGTAAAGGGCGTAATTTGTAGCCAGGAGCCAGAAGAGGAAGATTGGACATTTCCTGGGATCTTACGTTTTCTGATCTCACGCGGGCTCCCTGCCTGTTTGGGATGCTACAGGTGCTGTTGTGGGTGCACAGCAGCAGCCACTGTCGCAAGCCCTAAGCGCTGGCCTATGGAATGCATCCGTGACACTCCTAACCTCAGTGTCAAATCTGGAAACTGACCTGCCACCATAGCTCTTTGGCCTGTGGATTTGCTTACCATGAATGAGTGTATACATGGAGGAAAAGTCCATCAGGGACTACAGGCCTTGATGGGTGGTGCAACTGCCTAATGTTAATAGTAGACTACCTCAGAATGCCGGGTGCAGGGGAGTGGCAACAGGATGCAGGCATCTTGTTGCCTTGTGTGCTCCCTGAGGCTCCTGGTGGGCTGCTGTGAGATACAGGAAGCTGGACTAGATGGCCTGATCCAGCAGGGCTTAAATTCTTATGTATAGGAGCTCAGGGACATGGCTTTGGGATTACAGCTGCTGCAGAAGTCCTTTTTGATGTATACAGGACACTTTCCGTTCTAGTGTGAGCCTAAATACTCAGGTGCTAATTTTCTGCAATGATTTTTTTATATATATTTAAACAATTGACTTCCAAAGGGTGGATTTCCCTCAGAGGAGGAGTCTAGTTAGAAAGAGGTTGAAAGGGAAGGCCAAAAGAGTCCAATCAATCAATCAATCAATCAATCAATCAATCAATCACTAGTATTTATATACTAGTATTTATATACCATGGTCTGGAGGGGTCATGATGCAACCTAACTCCTTACTTTAGAGTTCGGCTACCTTGGAGTGCTGGATGCAGGGGAGTGTCAACGAGATGCACGTGTCTTGTGTATTCCCTGAGGCAGCTGGTGGGCCACTGCGTGATGCAGGAAGCTGGACTAGATGGGCCTTTGGCCTGATCCAGTAGGGCTCTTCTTATGTTCTTATTTTTTTTCCTTTTCCAGGAACCAAGAGTTGAAAGCCACGTGGTGGTCCCTTTCCTTTTGAGTGGGTCTGCCAGCTGGCCTGGTTTTCCTTTTTGCAGATAATGGAGTCTGCTTGAAAGTAAGTTGGGACCAGAGCTACGTGTCGTTTTGTACTTATCCCTTGCAGTTCATGTGCATTTGGCAAGGACTCTTCTCCAGCCTGAATTGAACATGCCTGCAGTGAGTGAGTCCCGGGAGTATTTATTTGGGCTATGTTGAAGAACACTCAAAAGAGCCGAAGGTAGAGCTTACACAGAATTTCCGAACAGTGAGGAAGTTTCCCACTGTGACAGCAGTAGGAAAGATTAAGCAAGGAGAGAGCTGGATTTACAAAAATGGCAAAGAAGCAGGGATAGAGAAAGCTGAAGGCCTTTAATTCTCTGCTTGGCAGAGAGTTCTCAACCCCTCTTAACAGTGGGATTTTCTTCCGCGTGAAGATGAAGCTGCTTAAGGAAGGGAAACAGGTAGAGCTGGAAGAACCAGACATCCAGAGATATGAGAGGAAAGGACAGAGATCCACCCATTTGTTGCTCCTTTTGTACAGGCCAAGAGGTAAGGAATAGTCAAAAGTCAGGGAGAAACAAGACAGGGAGCAAACGCATCACAGGAGTGTTTGCCAAATGGCTGAAGAAATGAGTGTTTCCCACTTAAGAACATAGAAACAGCCCTGCTGGATCAGGCCAAAGGCCCATCTAGTCCAGCTTCCTGCATCTCACAGCAGCCCACCAGCATGGCTCAGGGAGCACACAAGAGAACAAGATGCCTGCATCTCATTGCCACTCCCCTGCATCTGGCATTTTGAGGTAGCTTACTTCTAAAGCATGGAGGTTGCACTACCCATCATGGCCTGTAGCCTGCAAGGGACTTTTCCTCCAGAAATCTGTCCAGTCCTCTTTTAAAGGCACCTAGGCCAGATGCCATCACCATATCCTGTGGCAAGGAGTTCCACAGCTTAATTACATGCTGAGTAAAAAAAGTATTTCCTTTTATTGGTTCTCACTCTCCCAACAGTCAATTTTAATGGATGTCCCCTGGTTCTGGTGAACATCCCTCTACCCACTTTATTCATCCCATGTTGTACGTCTCAATCAAGTCCCACCCTCAGGCACCTTCTTTCTAGACTGAAGAGCCCCAAATGGTGCATTCTCCGATGCACTGGCATTGGTAAGTGGGTGTGGGACGCAATTGGGGTGAGGTGACACAATTATTGCCCAAAATTGTAAAAATAATGTTTTACAATTATTTTAGGAGTAATAGCATCATGTTATATATCATTTGATGCAGAATTTACAGCAGAATTCAATGAAACAAACCACATTGAAATATCTATAGTCTATTAAATATTTTAGCAAAAAACAACAACCAGAAAAAGCAAAAATGCAGCTGCCTTCTATAAGAAAAAGTGGATTTCCTTAACTCAAAACTGACCATTGATCAATTGTTCTGAGAGCCAATGAGATGTTTTTATGACACAGCAGGGAACCAATAAGATGTTAGTATGATTCAGCTCTCATTTACATGTATCAGAGCAAATACTAGAACTCAGTATTTAGTGGTGTGTCATCAAGTTGGCCCCTTTGATGGTTGGTTACTGATTTGTTACATGATCTTTATTGTTATAAATAAACCCTAATGATGCCACTGCATTTAGGTTATATATAGCTGATATTGTAATTTATTCTGTATGGTCTGGCACGGAAGGAGGTCCAGTATGGGGGTGACACACTGACTTCCCGCACCAGCTGATGCAAACCTAGTGACACCACTGCTCAGAAAAGTCTTTGCATCAGCAGGAAGCACCCAGGATTTCCTCACTGGCTGGCAGAAATCCACCTTTTCAATTAATGTCACATCCTAAGAAGAGCCCTGCTGGATCAGGCCAAAGGCCCATCTAGTCCAGCTTCCTCTATCTCACAGCAGCCCCACCAGGTGCCCCAGGGAGGCACGAGACAACAAGATGCTTGCATCCTGTTGCCACTCCCTTGCACCTGGTAAAGGTGCAAACCCGGTAACACCCCGGGTTGACCTGCTGTTGTGTCAAATTCCCTCTCTACAATCTGTGCCCACAATAGACGAATTAGCTTCTTTTTTATCCTCAAAAACCAACTCAAATCACCCTAAGCCCAACCAAGGCACCACAAAACCCCACCACCAAACAAAGGCAGTCAGCTTGCCTGCTAAGCCACACTGGCTTCCTGCCTCCTCCAGTTGGTGGCTCCAGGGGTGTGGCAGCCACACAGTAATTCCCCACAGCCTCCAATAACAGCCTTAGTTCCAACAGGAATCTCCATCCAATCCATTGGTCAGTCACACAATCAGTCTGTCCGTCCAAATCAGTAGCCACACTTCCAAACTCTTTCCTTCCACGCTCCTCCTTCCAAACGTCCTGCTCCTAGACCCACAACACTGTTCTGTCCAGGAGCTACTTTTATCCCCAGAGTGCTTGTTATCTCCAGTTGGCTGCAGCTGTGAACCAGCTGCAGCCAAAGGCTTTGGGGTTAACCCTGTAATTCCTGGCTGATATGCACAAGGGGCCACTGCTGATTGCTGATACCATTCCCTATCTCCTCGGGGTGATCTTCCACAATTTCCATTAACACCTGCTCACAGAGAATCTCTCCTTTTACTTTCAGAACCTTGTTCCATTTGCAGAGGTTGCCGTATATTTCTGCGTTGTTGAGTGCGCTCTGCCAAAGGCACCTGTACGAAACAGTCACAATGGACGATTCTGAGAATGTGACCATTGCTGGTAAGGAGGATCCCTTGCAGAGGTGTAGCTGTCTGATGTGCTGTCCCGGGATACACCAGCTGCTCCGCCACCTCCTCCCTCTAACCTAGAAGTAATTGCGGTGACGCGATGACACCACTGCAATTATTTCCGGACTGCTGGGGTGATGCTGCCACCACCGCAGCAGACAGCAGTCATTCCTCCAGTGTGGCCGTTGGGAAGCGAAGCGAAGCCAGCCTTGTGCCCAGTTGTTGCACCATGGGAGTGACGGCTGCAGAGGCAGCGGGCAGGTTATCCTTGGTGCGGTCACTGCATGGCCGGCTTCACTCCCAGTGACCTCACCACTGGGGGGCAGCGGGCAGTAGGACCTGCCCGTCACCTCTGCAGTAGTCATTCCCACACGGTCACTGGGAGCGATCCTGCTGAGAATGCTTCTGGGGCAGTGGGGAGGAGGACCTGCTGTCCCCTCCGCCTTGAGGGCAGACCCAAAGTGCCGCCCAGTACCATGTGGTACCATATGACTCTATGGAGCTCCACCATTGATCCTTTGACCCGTAAATGCCCCAGGTGGAAAACCTCTGACCCACTGGGTTTTGCCAGGGAAAGTGGGTGGCTAGACTGCATGGTCTGGGCACGTCACCTGCTGCAGCTGATGGCCCCACATCCTCCCATTCTGATCTAGCCCAGATGTGGGGTCTCTTGATGAGGAGGGTAGCCCCAAACTGAGGCTTTGAAATTATGGATGGCAGAAAGTTCAGATGCTGCAGACCTAGAGGAAGGGCGAACTTCACACCTTTTCTCCTCCTCTCCCTTCTGGTGACTACCGACTCCTGGTTCTTTAGGACCCAGGACCTCTAGGTAACCCTTCTAAATTCCCTACCTTCTTCTTTCAGCCTCTGTGCTTGCACCACTGTGCTCCCTCTTTTCCTTGGATTTTAAGGATTTTTTTTTCTCTTCTCTGTACATAGCGACAGATTATGTTTGAGGCAAAGCTATATAATTGGCTAAAAAACAAACACTGGCATTTAGACTTTGATTCCCCTTTTCTGCTTTTGTACTACAACAGGACCTTTTTTAAAAAAAAAATTTATTGTTTGATGTCATATATATTTACATATATATATATATATATGTACATTTTTTTGATGTATGATTATGTAAACGTAAGAGAAATGGCTATATATGGACTACAGGACCTTGTTATCCAGGGCATGGGATTCAATTTCTCAAACCCTCGTAGATAAGGAAAGCTACAGGTGTTCAAATCTGGGGTTTTGGGATGCCTCCTGGAACTCAACTGGAGCTGAGCTTCGCTTTCTGGAACTTCATTCATTCATTCATTCATTCATTCATTCATTCATTCTGAAGCCCACAGAGCAAGTAGACGCAGGCAGCCTCTGAGGGCTTCAGAAAGCCACCAGACCTGAGCAGGGCAGTTCAGCACCCACAGATACTAAAATTGGCGGATGTTGAACCCACAGATAATGGCGGGATCCTGTATTATCTCCACCCTCACTTCCCTCTTCCTTCCCAGCCACTGATCTGTGCATTGGCCAACTGCCCAGAGGACCAGCTCACAAAACAGATTTGCCCTGTGTGGTCATCTGTATCTGTAAAGCTTTTCTGGGCCTCAGCCCAGATCAGAAAAAAATGGCTTATGATGTTCTGAACAAGCTGAAGTTATTGTCTTTGGTCTCTTATTGCAGTTCTCTCCTTATTTCAGCAACATCTGTTAGGAACAGGGTTGGAAGAAAGAGGCAGCAGACTCCTCCTTCACAGCATACAGCCCATGCCGTGGAGAAACCCTATATATGCCGGGAGTGTGGAAAGAGCTTTAAGCAGAGTTGTGATCTTATGATCCATAATGGAACTCACATAAAGGAGAAACCTTATATATGCCTGGAGTGTGGAAATGGCTTCACTTCCAGCAAAAGCCTTACTGTACATCAGAGAATGCACACTGGGGAGAAACCCTATACATGCGAGGTGTGTGGAAAGAGCTTTAGTCAGAGTTATCACCTTAAAACTCATCAGCGAACCCATACAGGGGAGAAGCCCTATACATGTCAGGAGTGTGGAAAGAGCTTCAGTCGACGTGGTCAAGTTACGATCCATCAACGAACACACACAGGGGAGAAACCTTATACATGTCAGGAGTGTGGAAAGAGCTTTAAGCGAAGTTGTGATCTTACAATCCATAACAGAATTCATACAAGGGAGAAGCCTTATATATGCAAGGAGTGTGGAAAGAGCTTCAGTTCCAGCAAAAGCCTTACTGTACATAAGAGAACACACACAGGAGAGAAACCTTATACATGCCAGGAGTGTGGAAAGAACTTCAATTGCAGCAGAAACCTTACAATCCACAATAGAATCCACACGGGGGAGAAACCATATACATGCCAGGAGTGTGGAAAGAGCTTTAGCCGGAGTTTTCAACTTACGAGCCATAAGAGATTTCACACAGGGGAGAAACCGTATACATGCCAGGAGTGTGGGAAGAGCTTCAGACAGAGTGCCAAACTTACTAATCATCAGAGAACTCACACAAAAGAGAAACCCTATAAATGCCAGGAGTGCGGAAAGAGCTTTAGTTACAGCACAAGCCTTTCTGTCCATCAGAAAACTCACACAGGAGAGAAACCCTATACATGTCAGGAGTGTGGAAAGAGCTTCAACTCTAAAAGCAATCTTACAGCCCATCATAGAATCCACCGAGAGGAGAGACCTTATACATGCCAAGAGTGTGGAAAGAGCTTCAGGTTCACCAGCAACCTTACAATCCATCAGAGAATTCACACAGGGGAGAAACCCTATATATGCCAGGAGTGTGGAAAGAGCTTCAGTTGCAGCAGCAAGCTTACATCCCATCAGAGAACACATACAGGAGAGAAACCTTATATGTGCCAGGAGTGTGGAAAGTGCTTCAGTAGCAACAGCAACCTTACAACCCATCAGAAAACACACACAGGGGAAAAACCCTATACGTGTGAGGAGTGTGGAAAGAGCTTTAGTTGGAGCTTTGAACTTACAACCCATCAGAAAACTCACACAGGGGAGAAACACTATACTTGCCATGAGTGTGGAAATAATTTTTCTGCTCAGTCAGATTTTATTGTGCATATAAAGGAACACAACAGAGAATAACCCAGACACTGACAGGTGGGAGATGATTTTTGAGAGTCCTTTCTTCACATCCAAGAATTGATGTTGAAAAAATTACTACTATTTCTCTATTGCTTACTTGAAATGTATGTGAAGTAGTTGCTTCTCCTTGTGTGTTCAGAAATGAAGTTTGTCAAAGAATGTCCTGCCAGGATTTCCTAGAAACCACGGACTGCCTTGCTCTTCATATGACCCACCTAGAGGTCTCCAGCAAGCCAAAGTGCTTCCACCTTAACAGGGCCCTTGGCTTGCTCGGAAATCTCTGATAGGCCTGGCCTCTTTCTTCCGGTTTCCAACTCTCTGCTTATTTCTGGGATGTTCAAGCAGTCCAAAAAATATAATGACCAAAAGAGTGGCTAAAAACACATTAAGAGAGTCCTTGGATAGAGGGAAATTATTTTCCCTCTTGCACAATACTGGAACAAGGGGACATTGTTCTGCGGACATAGCGTTAGAAGAGACAACATAAATTTCATTACCTTATATATGCAAGGTAATTGAGAGATTAATCTGTAAGTAATTAATCTGTGGAACCCCTTGCCTCAAGATGTGGGCATTATTTTTATTTCATTTATTCACTCAATTTAGATCCTGCTTTTCTCCTCCAAGGACACTCAAAGCAGCTTAACAATACCCAACCGCACATTTAAAATATAAAAATAATCACAAGCCTAGATGTCTTTAACATGGGATGACAGATTGCAGGAGGAAAAGTCCATCACGTGTTACAAGCTATGTGCAACCTCTGGGTTTTAGAGATAGCCAGATCTCTGAATGCCAGATGCAAGGGAGTGGCAACAGGATAATTTTCGTCTTGAGTGCTCCCTAAAGCCACTGTGAGATACAGGAAGCTGGACTAGATGGGCCTTTGGCCTGATTCATCAAGAGTCTTCTTGTGTTGATGTATTCTGAATCTGCAATGGGACCATCAAGCTTCCAGCTCTCCTGATGCTTGGGACAGTCTGACAAGCACAGGCAGTGATAACTACACTACTTGTCTGAAGTCTTGACATTTCAAGCCATGATTCACGGTGTTGAGAATTATTTAGAAGCTCTGTTTTGAGGTGGGCCGGGTTCCGTCAGAGGTGACAGGCTTTGTCTCCCTGGTTGGAAAGGATGACTGGCAATTCAGTGTCGGAGTATCAGGTTGGTTTATCAGGTTTTTGCTATGCTTACAATTTGTTACTGCGTAGGAGCAGAAATGGCTTTTCTGTATATGCACCTGTTATCTTATTCATGTGACCTTCTCAAGGTCAAAGATGCTGGGACCTTCATCACAATTGTCTTCAGCTGTGTCCATTGGGTTGGGATTGGGGAAACACACACTGCACCAGTGCGAAGTTATGCCTTCTTTATCTGGATCTCTTGTGGGGTTTGTGTTTGGATTGGTTAGTTGTATCGTGAAGGTGAGCCAAAAGTACCTGCTTGAGTGCTCAATATTTGTCTCCCAAATATTGAGTGCCAAGCTCAGTTTAGCATCCAGCCATGCCGATGTGAAAGAACTCTATGTATGCTCTGGAACTGTGCTGTAAGGTATGGTCAGCTATGTCAGGCTAGCAGGATAGATTTGTTTTGTGTCTGCAGGGTTTTTTTTTTTCCCAAACTGTATTCTGAATTTGCTATCTTTTTCCCCCCTTTGAAATAAACTATGAAATATGCATGTTTGTGTTGCGCTTACTGATTGCAGGGGGAATATTGGCTCAGCAAATTCACGCTATTGTATCTTCATAGTACTGGGGAAATACAGGCACCGTGGCTTGGAACTCCATCTGCGCGCAGTGACTGGACTGGGTTGATCTTTCAGCTTCCCCTGGCTAGACGGACTTGTGGATTAGAGTTAGTGGCAGTCTACCTTACAGGGCATTTTGCCCCACTCAGTGGTCTTTCAAACCCTCCCAGGGGCCACTGGTGAACTGCCTACTTTTAATCTCCCTCAGAGAGGTGGGTAGTTTGCCAAGGGTGTCCGTGGCAGGTGGTCCCACAAGGGCTAGTAAAGGTGCTAGTCCCTCACGTGCCCTCCTTCCCAGAAAGGTAACTTAGATCCGAGAACTTCCAAGCAACACAGAGTGTTTCAGCAGTTGGGCACAGGAGTGCAGAGATAGGTGGTGCTGGGGGCACCCAGGACTTGTCACACCCTTTCCCCATGGCAGGTCCACTAATGGCCTAGACCAGTGTTCTTCAACCTTTTTTGGGGCCGTGACCCCAATAAATACATAAATAAACTGAAATATGGGATTGGGGACCCACCGCCAATCCCACCTCCCTCCCGGGACCTGATCTGCTCCGATCGCAACCCACTTCCTGCCCCATTTCCCCCTACCATCTTCCATCTTCACAGCCACGCTGGGAGGTAGCAGTCTGAGCAGGGCTGGCTGTAGGAGCTGCAGAGCAAGACAGCAAGAAGAGGCTGGGCAGGGTTAGAGCAAGAACTCTTGTTTTGATAAGGCAGTCCCATTATTGGTTTGGGTCCAAGCCCACTCTTGTACAGGCTTTGAAAGTTTGCCGCAACCCCCAAAATGAGGCTTTGCAACCCCATTGGGGTCCCGACCCACCGGTTGAAGAACACTGACTGAGACTTGGCAGCCAAAGAGAACTTCAGGGCTAAGCTGCTCCCTGTACCGGTTCAAGGCTCCAGAATCCCTGCAGGCTTTGGTCTTGGGAAAGGCGGGGGGCGGGGGTAGTCATCTCTGGACTGTGCCACTAAGGCTGTAGGGAAAGGTTCATGAGTTGGAACAGGCTGTAGCTACACAGAGGCAGATCTAAGGGAGGGCAAAGCTCTAAAGTTTTGCAAGAAGCCTTCCCTTGCAGTGGAAATCACTCCTCTCCTGCACCGTTTTAGCCAATCCTCACAGGGAACAGCAACATCTTGGCGTTGCTTACTGGCTACAGCAGCAAGGGAGAGGCGGGATTCACATGACAGGGTAAGGCCTCTTGCAACACTTAGAGCTTTGCCCTCCCTGTAGATCCGCCTCTGTAGCTACAAAGTCAGCATGACAAGGAGAAGCGCATCCAGAAATCCAGGCAAGAACCCTACTGTTGACATGCAGGAAATGTACTGATAAGCTTTCTGTCATGGAACGTCCAGCAGCCATCTGGCATAGTCCAGCCCAGCCTCAGGGTCAAGCGTAGGAAGAGCAGGGCAAAGCCCCCTCCAATGCAACTCAGGCTGCAATCCTATCCACACCTACCCAGGAGTAAGCCCCATTGACTGTAACATAACTTATTTCTGAGTAGACATGCATAGGCTTGGGCTCTCAGAGGGTTGGCTGGCATTGCCACCAACTGTCAAGCAGGGAGGTCTTGGCCTTCTACTGCTCAGGACAAAGACTAAGGCCACATGCCATGATTTTTTTCTTAAACCCAGCACTTCAACCTAGAACAGTGTAATTCAAACTGTGGGTCGGGACCCATTTGGTGGGTTGCGACCTGATGTCAGGCAGGTCGTGGAAAGCTGGGAGCAGCCGATTCAATAGGAAAGACGCTTGTTCTTTTCTTTAATACTTTGATATGAAACTTGAAATGAGGAAAAGCAATTATAGTGTAAATCATACATGTCAAGCTCCCTAATTACTATAAATAGGAAAAATTTAAGAAGACTCTTCTCACTGTATAGAAGGGGGGGCGCAAACTCATTTCTAACTTCATTGTGAAATAAACTCTGTGTAACAGACAAAGGGTGGTCCTCCTTGAATTCATGACTATCGTCTTAACACTTAGTGGTTGGAATTTTTTTTATTGAAAAAATGCTGTTTTTTGACACAGTCCAAATACAAACGCATGCCTTTTTTCCTTCAGTGCATACAAAGCATCTCTTAAAAGTGATATAAATTACTCATGTTTTCAACATGTACTCTGGTCTTTAAAATCCATCCTAGGCATCCCGCATAAATGAATAAGCTCCTTTTGCAACTGTTTAGCTGCAAGACCAGCAGGGGGCACTGTTCTCTTGTATATTCCATCATCACTTGCCCTCCCACCCAGGTGCACACACTGCAGTTTTCACAAAACAGGGTTATTTTATGGACAGGTCTATGCAACGCACCCATACCGAAGCTTGCATTCTTGTGCTGAAGACCTTCACTCTAGTAGAGAAAGTTCTGTGCTCCGTGTTCATAAGCCCAGGAAGCAGAGTCCTACCTGGCCTGCCCAAATCCAGTCTACAGGAAAACTCTGTCCTCACTCTGTGGGCGGCATGAGGCAGGCACCGAACACAGCAGAGACACAGGTGGGTGCTTTTTGTGTCTGCTCTTAGCCTTGGAGAGCCAAATGCAACGTCAGGCTGTAAGAAGAGAGGCTGTTTCTTCCCAGAGGAAAGCAAAGCTTAGAAGGGGCCAAAACCTCAGTTGTTGCAGATGAACGATAGTTTAGCAATACGAACACTCCCCCATGGGAACTCCAGGAGCCGTGACACCAGCTCAGCCTTCTGCCAGCAGGCTGAGGCCGAGGCCACACGGGAGCAGAGAGGCAGGCAGAGGCCGAGACTGAAGCCCAAAGAGCCAGCGGTTCCCCCCACCCCTTAAAAGCGCTTCCTCCCCTTCCTCTTGGCCCGCTGCTGCTTCTCCCTCCGGGCTTCGGCGGTGGTGAAGGTGACGCAGTGAGCGTCCAGGAAGTCCAGCAGCTTGCCCAGGGCTATCCGGATGCCGTTCTGCCTCAGCTCGGCCTGCAGCCCGGCCAGCTCGAAGGGCTGGTACAGCAGGATCTGGCGGTGAAGGGCCGGCTTGGAGCGGATGTAGCGCTGCAGGGCTGCCAGCTTGTCTGCCTCCCGGGCTGCAGTTTGGGAGGCTGAGATGCCTTCCTCCTCCTCCTCCTCCTCCTCCTCGGCCAGCACACTGGCTTCAAATTCAGTCGTAGAAGAACTGGGGAGGGGAGAAAAGGGGAAGGGTTGCAGAGACTCAAAGCGGGGAGAACACACACACCCATAGAAGCTACACCCTCAAGCCCCTGCTTAGCCCAACCCAAGCCACACCAGGGCAGGCCACACACAACGAGAGCCGAAAAGCTCCACAGAATTCTGCTTCCTGAATCCCATCCGTGTCTCCTTCCAGAGGCATCTCTTGCTCTCCTGAGAGCAAATGCTTGAGAATTGGTGGGCAATACCAGCTGAGTGTTCAGCTCCTCTGGATTGAGAGGGGCTGGACAGGGAAGGTTTCTATGCTCCTCCCTCTTGAGCAGGAAACATTCTGCCCACTGGTTGGCTGCAGGTGGCTTTTCTGGGCGGAGCCTTCGGCTTGCCCGTCTGCTGAGGACGTTCAGCCCCGACTCTTACCGGCTCCGGCCCAAAGGGAGTGAGGGCTGCCCCCTTACCTCTGAGACCCCAAGGACGCATCACTCCCAGACACGGAGGACTCAACCGACTCCTGGGACGCTGTGAGGGCTGGGCCATCGATGCCAACGTCGGCATCAGTGCCAGGAAGCCTTGCTGGCGGCAAAGCTACCCCCTGGGGCCGTGTTGATCCCCCTTGCAGACAGCGCACCTCCGCCGCCGGCCCGAGCCCCCCGGCACCTGCTCCAGACCGACCCCTGCGGCTGCCGCCATCCTGGCCCCCCTGAAGCGGCCCAGCAGTCCTCGACCGCTGCTTATGCGGGGTACTGGAGGCAATGGCCGGCCGGGGCGCCCTCCGAACCGCCTTAGCCCGGCTGCAGCGTGAAGCCGGCTGAGAGGACGTGGCCTGGTGCTGGGGGTTGGCCCCCTCGCTCTGGTGAGTGTACTGGAAGATCTCCTTCAGCTTCAACACCATCTGCCGCTTGGGGAGAGCGCGGACGCCAAACCTGGGGCGAGAAGGCGGCGGTCAGGGCTGTGACACGATCAGCCGCGTTTGCCCTTCCGTGATTCCCCCCACCCCGAGGGAGGGCCTTGCTCCCTTCTCTTCCGCCCTGACCTGCTCAGTTCCTTCTTGAGCTCGGGAGTCTCCATGATGGAGTAAGAAGGCAGGGGCGTCAGCGGACTCGTGCAGGGGACCCCCTTGGTCCGGAAGGCAAGCTCTGGGGCAGAAGAGGGGGTTAACAAGGCGGTTGAGAATAAAACAGCCAACTTTATTATGCCATTGCACAAATGGACGGTAAGGCCACATCTGGAGTACTGTGTACAGTTGTGGTCGCCACATCTCAAAAGGGACATAGTGGCGCTGGAAAAGGTGCGCGACAAAAATGATTACGGGGCTGGGGCATCTCCCTTATGAGAAACGGCTGCAGCATTTGGGGCTATTCAGTCTGGAAAAAAGGCACTTGAGGGGGGACATAACTGAGACATACACCATTATGCATGAGATGGACAGAGTGGGCAGAGGGATGTTCTTTTCCCTCTCTCACAACACCAGGACCGGGAGTGCAATGGGCAGAAGCCAAACCGGAAGGCGTCAAGAGTGGGATTAGCAGAAAGGAAGCCAAGGCAGAAGGAAGCGGCTCTTTCCAGGAGCCTGGAGAAAAAAAGGCAGGCAGAACCCTGAGCTGCAATTGGACAAGGAGGATACATTGAGGGGGGCTTTTTGAGAATAGGGGTGTTTGAGCGCAGCAGAGAGACAATGTGCGTAGGAGAGGAGGAATGTCTGTGGGCAAGAGGGCATGGATAAATGGGAGAACGGGGTAGTCTAAACATGTGCAGAGTTCCAAACAGGTCCCAGACAGCACCTGGATCTCTCCCGGCTCCTGATCACAAGGTTGATGTACAGTGAGCTGGGCAGAAACGACAACACTCCGACAGGAACTCACCGGGCGTCTTCTGGACAGGCTGAGTCGCGGGCAGCCGCTGGGTCAGGGGCAGGATGTCCTCATCGCTCGAGTCTTCTCCGTCCCAAGCAGCCCTTCCTCGACAGCCGCCCTCGGGCACGTCCACCCCTCCCAAGTGCAGCGCGGCCGCCCTGGCCAGTGGGCTGCCGTCCCTCTTTCCCAAGCCTTTGGCTGGAGTCTGCGACGGTCCATGGTACGCCGTGGTCCTCTCGGGCCCTGCACCGGGAAGCAGGCAGCCGCTCCCCCCCTCCAAGGCAGGCAGCTCCTCCCCCAGCACGCAGCGGTCCCAGGAGAGGGGGGGTGCCGCGTCTGGCTCCTCTTCGCTGTCGTCCACAATCACCACCTCAGCCGGCCCCTCTCCAGAGCCCTGCGCAGACCTCCCCTCTCCAGGCAGGAGGGCCGGCAAGGGCAGAGGGCTGGGGGAGCCTTTTGGAGAGCGCGCCGAGGCCAGGCCCACAGGGGGAGGCTGGCCGGCCCAGGTCCTTTCAGCCCAGCGCTCTTCAGACCCAGACCGGGAGCTGAGCTGCACCCTCTGGGTGTCACTGGAGCCCTTCCTGCCCAGCAGCGGCGTGTCTGGCACCAGCATCTCTTCCCCCCTGCTCCAGCCGAAGACCTCGGCCCAACTGTCCTCCCTCCCACTGCCCTGACTCAAGCGCTGCTGGGGGGCTGCTTCCCGACAGAGCCGCATCCCGAGCAAAGGGTCCTCGGAGCCCTCCTTGCCCGCATGCTGCCCCAGGCTCCCGGAGGCGGCCGCAGACCACCCTGGCTCTTTCCCAGAGGCACCGGCCTGCCCCTGCCCCGGCTCCACCTCTTCGTCCGAGTCCGACAGCAGGATAAGATCCAGGGGCTCCGAGGCCACGGGGGACGGGGGGGCTGGGAGAGCCGGGCTGCCCAGCGTCCTCTCGAGGCCCTTGCCCAGGGCCTGCCCGGAAGAGGCCGTCGGATTCCCCACGGCACGTTCCGCTTTGTTTCCAGACGGACCTGGCTGCGACGCAGGCAGAAGAGGAGCAGCGGCCAGCGTCTGGGGGAGCTTTCTGGGCAACGCCCCCCTCGCTTTTGGGGACGATTCTGGGAGCGGAGCAAGCGGGGGCGAGGCTGGCAGGGGCAGGTTGCTAAAAGGGCCACTGGAGAGCGCCCAGCTCCCGGGAGCCAGGGAAGGCCCCCCTGCCAGGGCTGAGGAAGGCTGTCCGGCTGCGGGGGCTTTGCTGGGCACCCTGGTGTCGGGGCTCTGCTGGAAGAGCTCAAAGGAGCCGTCCTGAGCCGCAGGGAACAGGCTGTCCGAACTCTCGTTGAGCTGCGGCTGAGCCTCCCCAGCCAACTGAAGGGCTGCTCTGGCTTCCGGCTCCCCAGAGGGCCGGCTCTCCTCGGGATCCTGCAGGGGCTCCGGAGGACGTCCTCTCGCGCCTCCTCCTCCTCCTCCTCTCCTGGTGTTCTGGGCGTGCAGCCCGAATGGTCCTGGGCCAAAGCCTCCTTCCTGCTCTGAAGGGGCCGTGCCAGCCAAGGGCTCCTCCACTGCCCCCGTCACTGAACAGGGGCCCCCCCTGGCAGCCGGCCTCTGGCACTCCCTGCTGCCCCCTTCCTCGCCCGCCCTAGACAGAGCAGCCTTGCGCTGGGTGGCAGCAAACTCGTAGATCTCCTCCAGCTCCTGCTCACCCACGTCCTCATTGCTCGCTGCCTCGGGCTGCAACGTGGCTTC
>JAJKFI010010936.1:4075-19840 GCA_029204185.1 Lerista edwardsae
TATCCAAGTCTGACTCCCTAGCTTCGGTTCATTGATGCAACAATTAAAGTCCTTTTTCTGTTTTTGCTTCCTTTGCTACCTTGAAAATGACCACTTCTGTTTCTCTGACTATCTCCTTGACTCCTCTTTCCTTCTGAGCTTGAATGTGACTTATTGTCTGACCAATTGGTATAACAGTCACATGCAAAATGACCAATCTTTTTCCATTTAAAACATGTAATTCTTTTGTTTGGTTTCCCCTGTACCTTGTAATTTGAGCTAGTCTCAGAGAAATCTTCATTTCTGTCAGGAAAACATTCTGATCTTAGCTCCTTTAAAACACTTTTATAAGTCTTATTTTCTTTAGAGTCCATTGCTGTTTTAAAACTTGAAAATGTTTTGTCAGACAAACATCCTACCAAATATCCCATTCGTTGGTGCTCTGTGAATTTCATATCAGTGAGTGCAAGGTCATTAAAAATCTGAGTTAATTTACTACAATATTGGTCACTATCTTCTTTTCTTTCCAATCTGAGTTGACACAAATCATTAATCAGACTGAATTGGGCTTTTAGTCATGTCCTTGCATAATTTTCTTTCAGAATCTCTATCATCTCTTTTGCAGAACTGCAGTCTCTCACATAGGGCAATTGAATATCTGTTAATGATCTCAGAATAAGACATCTAGCTTTTCCATCTGCACAATCCCATTTCCTAATTTCAGCTTCCCCTGATGTAGGGCGAGATTCATTTAAAGCAGGCAAAGCATCATACATTTGTATCTCTGTCTTCATTCTGTAAAGCCAGTCATAAAACGTTTTGGGGTCTAGCTTTACCATTGGTTGAAAGGTTAAAGCTCTCATGTCTGACCCTTCTGCCATCTTTCACTAGCAAGTAAAGATCAGCCTTTAAAAATTTTGAGTGAGGAAAAAATACTTTTTATTATTATTTCAGGTTAATTAAAAATTCTTCACACTAAGAAGTCTGACCATCTGGTCTGGGCCCGTAACCTAATGGAGTTTTTATAAATCCTGACTGGTAATGGGGGAAAGCAGAGTCTTTGGTACAGCGGGTTCCCCTCAGAGATTACCTCAGGACATCTCTCTCTCACTCTCACTCCCAGGCTGCTTGCTAGTAAAATAAAGATGCTGGCAAAAGTAAAGCTTTGTTTCAAACTGCAACATTTTACTCACAATATATATCTTGAAACATATTTACAGCTTCTGACAACTGGTCAGAGGTATGCCTGAAACTTTGTATAAATCATGCCCTAGATAGCTGCATGATCTTGCATGCCAGTATGTGGTTCAAAATGGCCGCTCTCCCTCAGAGCTTCTTAGTTGTTCTTAAGATGGCCGCTCTGCCTCAGAGCTCTGGTTGGCACAATCTCCTGCTTCAAGGACAAGCTGGTAAGAGGCTACAGAGTATCCAGGAGCAAAGGGAAATAAGCTGTGGGTTAAGGCCACGCCCTCTGCATAGAAGTCACAGAGAGGAACAGACAGAGAGGAAAAAAAACACACAGGTTATTCATTTCCTTATCATTACTATAGACTGCCCCCTCTGGACAGCAGACGGAGTTGCACACATCCCAACATAAGGAAGCATATTCTTAAGGATTTCTCCTTCTTAACTGATCCTTACAGTTCAGCTCAGGCCTCAGGATAATGATGTAACATTTGGGGAAAAAGATGCAGCCCAACAACCCAGCACTGGAGGCCAAGATGGAGAAGATCTCCACGGCCACCATGTACTTCCCCTTGGTGCTCAGGTATGGTGGGATAAAGGACAGCCACACACTGCAGAAGACCAACATGCTGAAGGTGATGAACTTGGCTTCGTTGAAACTGTCTGGCAATTTTCTAGCCTGGAAAGCCACCATGAAACTGACTGTAGCCAGAAATCCCAGGTACCCCAGAACACAATAAAACAGAGTGATAGAGCCTTCATTGCACTCCACTACAATTTCTTCAGCCAGAGAGTCCATGTCCAAATGTGGGAATGGAGGAGCGGTGAAGAGCCACACAGCACAAATACTGGCTTGAATCAGGGAGCCACCAAGGATGATGGAGTTGGCCAGTCTCTTTCCCACCCATTTCCTCATCCTGGATCCTGGCTTGGTGGCCATGAAAGCCAGAACCACAGTGATGGTTTTTGCCAAGACACAAGAAACAGCCACTGAAAAGATGATGCCAAAAGTTATTTGTCTTAAATAACAGGTAATGTTCTGAGGCTGACCAATGAATAATAAGGAACAGAGGAAGCAGAGGAACAAAGAGATAAGCAGAGAGTAGGTGAGGTCTCGCTTGTTGGCTTTGACAATGGGAGTATCGCGGTTCCTAATGAAAATCCTGAGCACCAAAGCTGTGATCAGAGAAAAAGACAAAGCCAAGGCATTAAGTGTAATTCCCAAAGGTTCTGTGAAGGAGAGGAAGTTGAGATTTTTGGGTAGGCATTGATCTCGATTTGTGTTTGGAAATTCGCCTTCTGGACATTTGAGACAGTCGTCCATGTCTGAAACAACAGAATAACTGCAAATTTAGTATATCAGTGACTACAAGTTTTCCTATCTCATTCTCTATCCACTGGGTCCATCCCTAATTTCTGAGATTTGTCCCCGAATCTACTTTTCAATGAGATGGCATTTCATTCCAACCGTTCCTACTTTGAGACAGCATGTGAAGGTTGTATGGAGCCATTTTCGGATTTCCAAGGCTGGGAAACCATCCTCTCAGTAAAATAGATATCATTTCTTGGCTTCGCCATTTCAGCATAGTTTAGGATTGCGCTCTTATTTTGTCTGATCAAAGCACCACCACCACCCCATAGACTGTCTCCTACCTTTCTGATATGAAACCTTCCCTTCTGGACATGGATGGCACTCATAGCAACAAAATGGCTTCCCTTCCTGCTTTTTTCTTCTGTAACCTGGATCACACTGGGCGTTACACACAGCAATGGGCAGGACCTATGCATAAAAAAAGATTATGTTTCTTTTTGGTGGAGGGGTAGATGAAGTAGCTGATTAGATGTGATAATAACAAGTGAATGTTGGAATTTCAATACCAGACATGTAAACCAAGTTTCAAATAGGTTTTCTGGGAGGCGGTTTGAAAGAAAGAGATGGGTGAAGGGGGAGAAAGCCTCAGATTGCCTTCGTACGAAATGACATAGTGCCACCACCTCTGGAGGTGCAAGAAGCGGTGGCAAGAAGGACCTTCTCAGTTGTGGCACCAACCTTACATGGAAATCCCACTTGATTTCCAAGCTGTTCCTTCCTTACAGACCTTCCGGTGGGGCCTGACAACATTTCTTTTGAGTCAAGCCTTCTGAGTTCTCACCCCTCCTTAAATGTGGACATTTGGCTTTTACAGGTTAGTTCCTTTTATATGTTATCTCCTGCTTCTCTTGCTTTTGTATTATATTGTATTTGTGTTTTATTGTAATTGTTTTTAGGTTGTTTTAACATTGTATGAATTACATTACATTGTAACTTTTTTTTTTTTAAGTAGTGTTTTTCTGAGTTTTGTACTCTAAGCCACCTTCTGTCCCCTCCAGGGAAGAAAGGTGGGACAGAAATACAGCAAATAAATCTGTGTATATAAAAGAGAACGTGCGTATGTATGTATGTGTGTGTGTGTGTGTTTGTGTGTATGTATGTATGTGTGTGTGTTTGTGTGTGTGTGTGTGTGTGTGTGTATGTTCCGCATAGGCTCAGCAACGCCTGGAGCGATCGACATGAAACTTGGCACGCATACGCCTTGCAGCCTGGCGACAAACACTGCTGGGGTCAGACCCCCCTAGCACCCCAAGGGGTGGGGGTACGTGGGGGCTCCCACTGTAAATGGTCAAAAACGGCCGAAATCAGCCTCGAATCTGTAGTTTCAGGAGTCGCCGGGATGAACGGCGATGCTCCTGAAGCCATTGGAGTCTGGATTTAGCCCCCCCCTCAGCCTAGGGGGCTTGAAGGGGTGCCAAACCAAATGTTCGCCATGCCCTGCTGGAAGACCTGCAGCGATTGGCATCAGACTCGGCATGCGCATGCCTTGCGGCCTGGTCACAAACACTAAGGGGGGGAGGCCCCCTAGCACCCCTGGGGGTGGGGTTACACAGGGGGCCCCATGTGAAAATGGTCAAAAATGGCCAAAATCGGCTTCGGATCCATAGTTTCTGGGGCTGCCAAGGAGAGCGGTGATGCTCCCGATGCTGTAGGAGTCTGGGTTCGGCCCCCCCTTGGCATGGGAGGTGAAAAGGGTTGCAAAACAAAACAAATGCCTGAAGCAATTGGCACCAGATGCAGCATGCGCATGCCTTGCGGCCTGGCGACAAACACTGTGGGGGCAGGCCCCCCTAGAGCCCCTGTGGTAGGGGTGTGCAGGTGGCTGCATGTGAAAATGGTCGAAAACGGCCGAAAACGGCATCGAATCTGTAGTTTCCGTGGTCGAAGAGATGAGCGGCAACATGCTTGACACCATTGGGGTCTGGGTTCGGCCCCCCTCAGCATGGGGGGTGAGAAGGGGCACAAAACAAAATGTCTGCCATTCCCTGCTGGAAAGCCTGGAGCGATTGACACCAAACTCTGCACGCGTACACCTGGACCCCCCAGCACCCCTGGTCTGACCCCCCCAGCACCCCTGGGGGTGGGGGTGCGAAGGGGGCGCTACATAAAAATGACCAAAAATGGCCGATATCGGTGTCGAACCTTTAGTTCCTGGGGTTGCCGAGATGAGGGGCAATACTCCCGAAGCCATTGGAGTCCAGGTTCGGCCCCGTCGGCATGGGGGGAGTCACCCCTGCAACCGCCTCGCAGCCTCAGACCAGGGATGAGGGGCTTGTTTGCCCGCAGGGGGCTGGAGGTTGGTGTTTAAGAAGCCTGGTGTTGAGCCCCAGGGGATCCATAGGCAGCACACCTGGCGCAAGGAAGCCTGGCTGAGCTCAGGGAACTTGCAAGCAGCCTGGGGTGACTCTCTGAGTAGAGGCAAGATCCTGCAAAGGACCAGCCCAGTCTCAGGAGAACTGGGCCTGGCAATGAGCCAGGAAGGGGAGGAGCCTGGGGAGGCTGATCTGGAGCTCATAAGGAGCTCAGACAGCAGAGGGAGATGTCACACCTCCGAGGGCTGGAGAAGGGAGGTACGGGGGCAGACCATGTCTGAGCAGGGCTTGAGCTGCCCCATCAAGACTGGGATAAGTTGAGGACCTTATCCCAGCCCTGATGGGGCAGCTCAAGCCCTGCTCCTTGGGGGGTCCCCCAACCCTGGAGTTCCCAGAATTCCAGACAGGCAGCCAGCCTTGCTTCAGCAAATCCGGCATCCCCCGAGAGGCAGCTTGAGGTCCTTGGGCCTGGCCATGGAGAGCGCCAACACTCTTACCCTGCGGGCAGGCAGGCCATCCCCACTCCAGCCACCCAAGGGACTCACAACTGATGGGGATCCCAAAAGCCGTGGACTCCGACCTGGCTGAACCCGCCGCCATCGCCACCGATCCTACTGAGAAGGTGCCTTTTGGAAGGAAAACACCGCTTGGACTGAAGCCCAAGCCGCGGCAGATGCCACCATTTGTATGGACTATCGGGGGTCCCCGTGAAGTCACAGCCCCCCATGGATGTCAAATGGTTGACCCGAATACACCGGTCATGTCGAACCTCTTCCGCCTCGCAGGTAATTCTCGCCATGCCCAGTGCTCTCGTTCACCCCTAGCCCCCTGCACCCCTGGACCCAGCATGGAGATGACAGGGGGTGAGAAGGGGTGAAAAATAAAATGCCCCAAATGGATGACATTAGTCTGTGTGTATGTATGTTCCAGAAAAACTCTGGAATGCCTGGAGCAATTTACACCTAGCTTGGTATACATATGCCTTGTGGCCGGGTGACAAATACTGCGTGGGTAGCAGCCCCAGGAGTGGGGGCAAGAAAAGGCACCACATAAAAATGATCGAAATTGGCCGATATTGGCATCGGGTCCGTAGTTTTTGTGGTCGCCGAGATGCGTGGTGACACTCCCGACACTGTTGGATTCCGGGTTCTGCCCTGGGCAACACCAGGTAACAAAAAGCTAGTAAATGAATAAATAGGAAATATTGAAACACTTCCCGTTCAGCTTTCCATCGTACGTCCAGTGAGATCCCACCTGATTAAACCTGCTGTGCCAGGTGATGGCCTCCTCATGAATGGTGAACTCTTTGCCAGCAGAAGCCTGCAGATCCATCCCTCCTGCTTTTACTCTCAAGAAGGACTGGTTTGGGAAGGTCACCCAGTTGATGAGATCAAATCCACCTGCTAATTCACCCTCCTCATCAAAAGACACCGGGTTGCCGGCACTGTTGTTAAATGAGATGCTCCTCAAGAAGGGGTGAAGCTGATTTCAAAGAGGTCACAGAAGATGTTTCAAACAGTGGGGTCCTTGTTGGGGGAAAAAATTTGGCTCATTTCTTAAATTTACACTAATTGGGGGGGCTGGAAGTATTGGAATTTCTTATTCTAGAGAAATAGAAAAGCTTAGTGGGTTGCACTTAGTGTGGACACTTGATTAGGAGTGCTTTGAGAAGCCAACAACATATATTCTTTGGAAGCTGAATCAAGACACACACAGGCCTTTGCAAAACTTGGACTGTGGTGAGCAATGACACTAACTGCAACCAAATGTCTGAAATTGACAAGAGCACTGCAGTAGGCATCTGCTTGGAGGTGGGTAACCGAAGCTCACAGCGCCATTAACTTTGGATTACCATGTTACAGGACTTGAAATGATAGACATGAGAAATGATGCTTTTGAACACTTTCCCCATCTCCAAGTTAAATAAATTGCCTCAAGGACAGTGTTGCCCAGTTTGCTGCTTCTAATAAAAATATCAACTGTTTGTGAACACATTCCAGCCTTAGCATGCATTTGAGCCAGTTAAACATCCCTACTTGTATCAAGTGAGATTGCTAGGGGCGGGGGGCCCCCCCCCCGCAGCAGGTGACATGCACAGGGTGTGTGTGACACCAACAGGGACCAAAACTGCTAAAATAACTGTTTTAAAAGGTAATACCATCATGCTATATACTGTTGGATGTTGGATGTGGAATTTCACCCGGAATTCAGTGGAGAAAACCGGAGTGTAATATCGTCATTATATGAAAAGTTATGGCCAAAAAACTAAAAAACCAAAAATAAAACAACGAAAAAATCGTCTGTGTTTTTTTAAATCAAGGTTTTACAGAATAACACCATCATGTTCTATATGGTTGGATGTGGAATTCCATGAGGAATTCAGTGAAAAAAACAGAGTGTCATATTTTCATTCCATCAAATGTTATGAACAGAAGATAAAACCTCAAATGTAAAAATTGGGATTTTATTTTTAAAAAATTGTGGCTTTACGGAATAACTCCATCTTGTTATATACCGTTGGCTGCGGAATTTCATAAGAAATTCAATGAAAAAAACAAACCTAGAGTGTCATAACTTTATTCCACCAATAGCTATGGCCAAAAAACTAAAAACTAAACTTTCAACTTTTTATGAAAAAATTGTGATTTTTAAAAATATAATTACTATGAGTCAATTCTCATTTCTCTGTAGCAGAGCTAATATTAGAACACTTATTTAATTGTGTGAGTGTCATCAAATTGGCCATGGGTTTTTTGTTGGTTACTAATATGTTGGGTGAACTGTGCTATAGTAAAAAATAAATAAAGTTGGTGGGGGTAACAGCACCTAGTAATAACACTGAATTTAGGTTGTGCATATGGTATTGTAATTTATTCTGTATGGTGTGGGAGGAAGAGATCCCTCATGCAGGGTGGCTGGCACACTCTAGTCCCGCACTGGGTGATGCAAACTCTAGTGACACTACTGTTTGTATAATAAGTTGAGCTACCCTCAACAAAGCAGTCAGTGATTACTACTTTCCATCCATTTCAAATGGGGTTAATCATGACCAAATTCTACAGCCATGACTGAATTCATGGAGAATACAATCCAGTCATTGGGCCCAATCCTTTCCAACTTCCCAGCACTGGTGCAGCCGCAATGCAGCCCCACGATAATGCAACAAACATTCCATTACTTTGAGGAGGTCTCCTTCACTGCCCCCCATTGCAGGATGCAGTGCATGCCCCATTGGCACAGCTGCAACCACACAGGAGTGTAGGATAGGATTGGACCTCTCTACGATTTAGATAGCAGCAGGTTCTCAAATATACAGTATTTATGGAGCAAACCATAACAGGATTATATAATTTTCTATAAAAAAAATGCAACCATATCTTTGCTACCAAGCATGCATTACTTCCATAGTGTCTGCCACTGAATTCAACCCAATGATAATTTGTGTTCTTGACACCACTCCCATTGCAATTGTCCAAGGAGTGGATTTCAAAGAACATTACCTGAGAACTTTGGATATTTAGCAGGCATCGTCTGCAATGGTCCCCACTTGCTCGGAGCTTCAGCCTGGACGAGTACGCCTTTTGCAAGGCATGTGCTATAGCATGGACCGCATTGTAGATGCTGTAGCTTTGGCCGGTCATGCTCATTTCAAAAAGAGTCCCTGGGAGGTTCTCCAACCTTTCCAGACCGGTGCAGGTGTTCCTGCTCTCCTTGCTATAAGCAGAATCGGGAAATAAGCAATCAAATGCCTGTTCCCAGAAGAGGCGGAAAAAATCATCTCCTTTTTCTGAGTTGAGGTGTAGGGACTGAAGGAATTCTGAGAACCCCGGCACTGCACTGGAGTGAAATGTTAAAGACAAGGCACCATGGAAGACCTGTATATCAAAATGCCTTTCTACTGACACTGTTGAGAAATCCCACCGAGCTGTCATAATCCACATTTTTCCTAAGGAAACCTCTGTCACGTCTGCTAACATGGAATAAAAGCATATGATCCATTTCAAAGCTGTTGTGGTCTGGACATGAGCATTAACGATATACACGTTGACATCAGAATTTATTACTGACAAGATCTTGGCCACAGAGGGGTTTTCTACATTTATGTTGTCTAATACTTGTGCTATCTTTATAATTTGAGATAGTACTGGGATGGTTTTACTGAAGGCAATACAGATGCCGTTTTTGGAAAGCATTTCCATCATGGTCTGCAGAAATTTTTCCCCATCATCATCATCTGAAGCAATCAGAGCGACCCAGATCCATTGAAAATACTGAAGGAGACGGACAATCCCTCTGTACTGATGCTCTTCATTGGGGACCATCCGGTAAAAGGAAGGGAGCTGGATTTTAACATTCCTCACTGGAACCTGTACACAGTAGGCAATCTACACAAAATACAGTAATAACTTCCATGAGTTGTATAACTGATTCTAAAGTAGAATGAAGCCAGTCAAAGATCAATTGAGAAGAACTCCTGTTTTGAAATATGAGGCTGCTTATTGCCTTATAGATGCCTGGAATAATTAAGTTGCTACTGAACAAGCACTGAAACTTTTGTGGATTTATTTTTTTTAAAATCCCACAGAGGACAGTTTAAAAAAAAAACTCCAATGCCAATACAAATGAGATGAATATTGCTTGATTCTGAGATATTACGGGCAGTGCAATCCTACCTTGAGCGGAGTGTCAACGGAACCTCGTTGCGTCTATGTTACGTCACTAGCGCCAATGTAGGGGCGCCAATCAGTGCTAGTGCTCTGAGTAGCGTCGGCCTGACAGTGCTGCAGGCAAGCCTCTCTGCATTGGCCAAATCGGCAGGCGCAAGGCAGCATGGGGATTGAGGGAGGGAGGGAAAGGGTGGGTGGGGGGCAGGTGGGACGTGGGTGGGCATGGGAGGCCGTGGGCACAGATCTGAGAAGCACCTAGGGGAGGCTGGAGCACTTGCTGCGGGACGCTCCAACCTCCCTCCACCCAGCGTTGGATATGGCGCTGGCCGGCCTGCCTTGCCATTCCAGGACTTGGTAGGATTGCGCACTTAATATGCTACATCACTTGATATAAAATAAGTACTGAGTATCACATAAGAAAAATGAAAACAGCTAAAAGAATCTTCATGAAATATTACCAGAGAAAAAGGCCTAATTGAATCAAGAGAAGGTTTGCTGAAACACAAACAACCCAATTCAAGCTGGGCTGTGAGTTGGCAGGACATGTGGAAGTTGGTGGTGACGGTGGGCAGTGGGAGGAATGGGGTGGGGAGAGGAATGGGGAATGCAAGGGCAGGGAGGGGGTGGAGTGGGGCAGAACAGGGGAGGGAGGGGCTGTTGCATTCATGGTGTAAATTTAGAGCCCAGTCCTAGCCACGTTTTCAGCTTCGATGGAGCCCCAATTCAGCCCCAGGATAAGAGAACACATTTTCCCTTACCTTGAGGAGGCTTCCCTGACTGTCCCTCCACCCCTGGGTGCAATGCTTGTCTCATTGGCACAGCTGCATCAGTCCTGGAAAGCTGGTTGGGTTAGGCCCTTAGTTAGGATTTGGCTGAAAGTGTATCTACCCCTTTGGGACAGCAACAGGGAGAGGGAGGTCCATATCTCAACCAGAAAGGAATTCTGCCACCTGGGCACAAAAAGGAAGAGGAGGTACCGCAAGTTACCTCCAATGTATGTCCTATTGCAATGGGACGCTTACTCTTACAGTATACCAACTGGTATCATTTTTGACCTCGTCAGCAATATGAGGCTACAATCCCGTACCCACTAATCTGGAAGAAAGTCCCATTTGAGGGTGCAATCCTAAACTGCATTGGACAGGTAGGCAGGCGGTCCTGTGCTGCATCCAATGCAGCTTCGAGGGAGAGGCACCAGTTTTCTTGTACAAGGGAGGTGCCAGCCTCTCCAATAGGCTCCTTGGATCTGCGCCTGCTAAATAGGAAGGCGCCTGAATCGGGGCCTGGGGATGAGCCCTTGGATTTGGCTGAACTGTATTGTTCGTAAGAGTCCATGAATGTTGTTGAGTATGTGGCAAAACAATCAATGCTCTCAAAGATTACTTAGTTTTGGAACTCACATGCTGATTCTACCTGTGGAATCTTGTGGAGGCTTAAATGGGTAGCCATATGAAGAGAGATTTCAGAATCCAGCCCCCCGATGGCAGCTATCAGATGCTGGTGCTTGTCACATTTAAAGTTGGGGACAATCCTTTCCTGGGTGGAGAGAAGTTTCAGGGTGTTCTGATGAGTCAGCCTTGCGTTAGTGTAACTATCATAAATGCGGAATCCCAGGCTGGCATTTGGTAGGATCTTAGGATTCTCATTGATCTCCTTAACAGCAAAGACCAAGGCCAGGACATGTTGGTAGTTCTTTGGAACTGGCCTAGAGGAAGTGTTGTATTTTACATGAAATAAATATTGAAACTTTTGTGAATCAACAAGGTGAAGGCATTTCATGATATCAGTGGCAGATCTAGGGGGTGGCAAGAGCCCTGGGCACCATCTTGGGACTGTCTAGGGGGGCGCCAGTGGCCCCCGCAACATTGTGCGGGTAGACCTGGGCTCTGGAGCCCAGGTCTGCCCATTGAGACCAGCCACGAGTAGTCTATCTGCGACCGTTTCTATTGGTCAGACCTGGGCTCCCTAGAAGGGAGCCCAGATCTACCCACGGTCGTTTCTAATGGATAGACCTGGGCTCCCTAGAAGGAGCTCCCACGGTCGTTTCTAATGGATAGACCTGGGCTCTCAAGAGGGGAGCCCAGATCAACCCATGGCCATTTCTAATGGGTAGACAAGGGGAGCCCAGGTCTACCCATGGCTGGTCCCAATGGGTAGACCTGGGCTCCCATGGGGGAGCACTTCTATTGGGTGCCCCGGGCGCCATTTTGACTAGTTCCGCCCCTGCATGATATACAGTGTCTTAGCATGAAATCTTCTCTCTCTCTCTCTCTCTCTCTCTCTCTCTCTCTCTCTCTCTCTCTCATTCTCTTTCCATGGACAATGGTGTTTTCTTGCCAGTTGTAATACCAAACACAAGTTCATTGGATGATTCAGAACATGTTACATAAAAGTCAATTGTATTGCTTTTTTTAATGGAAGCTCTAAGGACAAATTTATCTTTCTCAACTCCCTCCCATTATGGTAAATGGCAGTGAGAAGTGCTTAACTCTGAATGTGTTAAGCAGTTTTCAGTTATTTTGATTTCAGTGCATGAATAGAAGGAGATTTGTGTGAATTGATGACAAGATCTATCCTCCCATTGGTTAATTTGGGTGATGATCACCTCTTTCAAGATGCCTTCCACAAACTGTGTCTGCATGACACACTCAACTATCTCTAGATATTCATTAATGTATAATGAGAAATTATACCCGTATCATAATTCAGTAGTTTCCAAACTTATGCAACTGGCAGTTCCCTTGACCTACTGGGCCATTGGCCACAATTATACATTATCATTGTAATTGTAATGGGCTACAATTATAAATGCCGAATAGAGAAGCAGTTTTTTTTGTAAAGATTTTGCGGCTCCGCTGTTTGGTTTCCATGGCTTCCCAGAGAGCCAAGGCTCACAGTTTGGGAACCATTGCCCTAATGGATCCTTATTTGAAACAAGACCCATAGTTATACTATGAGTAGAGCACAGGCACAAGAAATAGTTCAAAGGTTGTCACTGGAAGCACAAAAGTAGGTCATTATCTGTGATGATGTGAAATTAAACACAGGGAGAGGCCGAAGCCCTCTGGTAGAGCATATTCTTGGCATGCAGAAAGCTCAGTACTCAGCATCTCCAGGTAGGGTAAAAATGTCCTCCTTGCTTCCTGGAGAACTGCTGCTAGTTAGTGTTAACCATGAAAAAGTAGAAAGATCAGCAGAGCCTTGCTAAATAAGGAGGTTTCATCTCTTTCATAGCAGCCCAAAGGTGCATTACTGATCACAGAAAAAAGTTGAAAGTCATAAAGCTATATGTTACTAGAAAGGACAATCATATAATATATAAGAAACTAGATATACAGTCCAATCTTTAGCATGTTATAAGCTCCATGGTTCTTATTCTCCCATAAATGTGTTTGTGGCTGTACCATTTGTTTTTTGTATAATTTTCCTGTACGATTTGGAATTGCATCTTCCAAAAACATGATAGGCAGACTGGGTTCTGAATATCTAAATCCTTGCATGATATATTTCTAAAGAATGTCCTCTAGGCTTTTGGAGAGGTAGGTGGATTTCCTTACATAAGTCCTTCCATCAGTTTTGTCTTGGGATGTTCGCTGAAAGAAATGTCATTGATTAGGCAGCCAAACTGTGACACAATTGCTCCAATGATTAGGTCTCCCCTCTGATGATATTTGTATGGCAGCTGGGAGGAATCAGTTCTCACACAAGCGGCAGACCGTGTCCTATATTCAGCTGGCGGAAACTGCAAGCCCAGAATGAATAACAGTATTAATGGGTCCATTATCTTTCTCTCACCCAGCGAATGCTGGGCTACAGCATTCTCATTCAACGACTCCAGTATCTGTTGTTGAATTAAGCTACCGAGATGAAGCTGGTGCAGTCCTGGTTGTTCACAGTTGCTCAACCTAGCTCTGAGCAGCATTTGGATGATATATTTTCTAAGGTTTCAGACTCAGTCATGAAGTGCCCATTAGTCAATACATGGGGGATTTGCCAGACAGGAGCATGTCATAGTAATTGAGGTTAACAACAGGTTTCCAAATCACCATTCTAGATAATTGTGCTGGGTGAGATCATTCTTGCATCAGATGAGGAACAGAGAAAATGTGTTGTTGTTGTTCTGGATCTTCCAATGACCTTTGGTGACTTTCGGAGTCCTGAAAGCTCAGCAGGACCCAAAGAGGGGACTAGCAGCCAAACAGTAAGGGCACAATCCTATACTGTGCTGGAACAGGCAGGCTGGCGGGCCTATGCTGTATCCAGCGAAGTATGAGGGGGACTGGAGCCTCCATGGCCTTGCTTATGGCCTTGCACCAGCCTCCCCTATGCACTCCTCCAATCTGCACCTGCTAAGTGGCCTAATCCTGGGACTGCCCCCCTCCCTGGGCCAGCACACCTGCCGTCCCACACACCTTGCCCAGGAACGCCCCACCCACTCCCTCCCACCCCCTACGTGCACCTCGGAATTCCTCTGCTCCAGCTGACTTCATCTGGGGCAGAGATCGGGCATCTCATGGGTTCAGGGGTATCACTAGGGCTTGCATCCTCTGATGTCATTGTGTCACAACCTTGATGTATCTTCTCCAGTACCAAACCATACAGAATAAGTTACAACATCGTATGGATAGCCTAACTGTAGTGGCATCACTATGGTTGGTGTAACCCCCATTCACTAAATTTTACTTATTTTAATATATAACAAATCACAAGAAATCAGTAGCCAACTTGATGATACTCACACATCTAAGTAAAATTTCTAGTATTATCTCTGATACGTGGAAATGAGAGCTTACTCATATGAACACCTGATTAGTTCCCTGCTGAATCATAACACCTCACAAGCTCTCAAGACAATGGCAACACAATCCTATACCCCACTTGAACCGTCACTAAGATCTTGCGCTGGCTGAATGCTATCGCAAACGTGCCATCAAGTGTGTCCGCATCAGCACTGTGGTGCTGAACTAGTGCAAGCAGCAGTGCTTGCGCCTGTGACAGTGGCCAAGCACCAGCCATGTGCCAGTCAAGTCTCAGCATCGCTCGGTTGGCGCAAGGCCTCCGCGAGGGCATTCCAGAGGTGTTCCGGAGGCATAACTGGGCGACGCATTGGGCAGAGACAGCAGTTGTGACACAGGATGGCTGTAATGCCAAATCCTAACTCCCATCCCCGGTCAGGGCAGCCCCAATTTGGGCCGCTCCTGTGCAAGTTCCTCTGAGCCTGCAAAACAGCAGGCGCAGATCCGAGCAGGCCCATGGGTGCCCTTACACAGGCCCTTACAGGGTGCAAGGGGAAAACCTTCCTTTGTTCTGGATGTTGTTGCTGCTACCTCCTAATGGGCTTTAGGATACAGCCCTGCTATGTCGACCTTACTACGCCGGCATAGTATAGGATTGTGCTCTCAGTCTCATTGGTTAGCTTTAAGTTAAGGAACTCCACTTAATCAAGTGGATGATAACTGTCTATAATAAAGACAGTTGAGTTTTCCTTTTGTGGTTAATTGGCCATAACGTCTCATAGAATTAATGCATTCTGCATTAAACTACCCATCAAATGATATATAATAGAATGGTATTATTCAAAAATACCAAGATTTTCACAGTTTTGGCTAGTAGTGGTCTCACACACCCCCACCACCAAGTGTGTCACCTGGTGTGGTTCACATTCCCCGTACCCCCTTAGCCACTGCATGGGTTTTAGGTAAGACTGCTGTGGGCCTTCTCAGGATGTGTGGGGCAAGAGCCTGCTGCAAGGAGCACAGAACCCCGATTGACTACCTCTTCAATTGATTTCCTATTTGCTAACAGGAATCGGAAAAAGAGGACAGTGTTCAGATATGTGGATTGTGTTTACTTCCAGAAACAAAAGATATGCCGCATATTCTTAAGGATTTCTCCTTATTAACTGATCCTTACAGTTCAGCTCAGGCCTCAGGATAATGATGTAACATTTGGGGAAAAAGATGCATCCCAACAACCCAGCACTGGAGGCCAAGATGGAGAAGATCTCCACGGCCACCATGTACTTCCCCTTGGTGCTCAGGTATGGTGGGATAAAAGACAGCCACACACTGCAAAAGACCAACATGCTGAAGGTGATGAACTTGGCTTCATTGAAACTGTCTGGCAACTTCTTGGCTAGGAAAGCTACAGTGAAACTGACCGTAGCCAGAAATCCCAGATACCCCAGGACAGAATAAAACATGGTGATGGAGCCTTCATTGCATTCCACTACAATTTCTTCAGCCAGAGT
>JAJKFI010010941.1:754-13158 GCA_029204185.1 Lerista edwardsae
AGAGAGAGAGAGAGAGAGAGAGAGAGAGAGAGAGAGAGAGAGAGAGGTATTAGGGCCCAATCTTATCCGACTTCCCAGTGCTGATGCAGCCCAAACTGAAGTGAAAAACGTTTCTCTTGGTGTGCCTTTCAAAGTGAACCAAGATTACCTATTTGTGAGTAAACACGCACATACTTCTCTGTTTCAGTTTTCATAGGGCTCAACACATTAGCTGTGCATCCCCAATAAAGCCACAAGAGACAGATGTGTATGGATGAAAGGGCAATACAAAAGCAATACAATAGATTGCAAAAGCAATACAACAGAACGGAGCTGGGGACCAGCAGCCATTAGCTGAAATAGGCAAAAGCGGCATGGCCTTAACTGAAGGAGGGGCACGCGCTGCCAGCCCCCCCTTTGGTGGGCGAAACATTCTGACTCCAGGCCGGCCCCATGAGCGTAGCCCTTCTCTGCCCAACCCCAGCTGGGGTGGAAGCAGCTACCCACGCTCCCACCCCGACCGGCGAGCATCTGGGGCAGGCTAAGGCTCAAGGTTAGGAGATTCTCTGCCAGCCCCATGTGCCGGTCAGCAACTGTGGGCCTGCTGCTGGGTCACTCTGTGGCTTAGCTGACTTCCAAATGCACACTAAAAGCCTCCTTCCAGCCTTTATGCCCTTGCCAACCTGCCACTGGGGGGTGTCAGCCTAGAGCTTGACACCACCTCCTCCACGAGGAAAAGCAAGGCCATGAAGGCTCCGCTGCAGGTCCCCCAGGAAAATATCTGCTCCGCCTTTGGACAAGTGGACCCCATCATCCCTAATGAGAGAAGGAGAAGAATGCATGATTGCTGGGTGTTGAATCACCAGGCTGCCAGCCTGACGCACATAATTGCCCACAGCCCAATTTACTTTTCTCTGCGCACGCTCTATACCTGGCGTGGAGACCGCCCCCCTCTAAACCCTGCACTGTAAGAGCTCGGACCACACAATTATCACTGCTGGAATCCATTCCCATAAAACACCAATGTTGCTACAGGCTTGCCACCTTAGTGACAGCCTGGTCCGCAGGATCAGATTGTTCTCGCCCAAGTGGATTACCAGTCCCTGGGGGGTGGATTGTCCCTTAAAAATTCAGAGACTGCAGGGAGTAGTCCACTGCATGCCTCATCTGGCGGCCCAGTGCACCCTGGCTCCGCTGCCCAGGCCCAACTGGGTCCCAAACCTGCATTTGTTCGCCCTCTTGTGGGCCCAAAAAATGATGGAATGACCGCAGATCAGCACTCGGGTTGGGTTCTTGAGACAACCTGAAAGAAAGGGAACATGAGCGCTGGGGACCCAGTCAGGGACAGCGTTGGAGCACGGGCCGTGGGGGGACATCAGGCCACAGGCTTGGGCACACACAAACCTTAAAGTGCACGGTAAACAGGCACCACACAGCGCATGAGATTAACCAAGAAGGCCAACACAAAACAGCTCATCTTTAGCTGCACACATATCTCTTGAAGGCAGATGACTGCCATCGTCCAATCCTTTGAATGGCATCGCCAGGTAGGCCCATTGCCGCTGCTGCAGATGCCACCCCAATGTGCAGTGAGTGCAGCCCAAACTCCCCAGGGGGGAGGCCCAGTGACACCAAACCCTTGTTAAACGGGGCGCGAAACTGGAACAAGGTGAGCAGGGTCCCATCGGCGTGCTGGAATAATGCCCCTGATGAGGCATGGGACAATGACAAGTATGCCTGCAGGGCTGCTATTGGACAGAGTTGAGCCCCTTTTGCCTCCCTAAGCACTACCTTGTGACTCAGGCCCTTCTGGTCAGTTTTTGAACACCTTAGTGACAGCGCTAGGCCATCCTTGAGCCATGTAAGGTCCGCTCGCTGCAGCAAGCGCCCCGAGGTGTCACTTTTGCTGCTGGCAATAATCTCACTGGGACGGAAGGCTCCGAAAAAGGCAGTGAGCAAAGCGGCCCTGAAGAGTGCCACCTCAAGTCCAGGTTGACATAACCGGCCGAAGGCATCCAACAGGCCGGTAAGGATCTTTGCAGAAACTGGCTGCCTTTTGTCTGGCGGGGGTGGCGAAATGCGGGAAAAACCCTCAAGCATGCGCCTTACCCTAAAGTCATGTGAGAAATCAGGCAAGCCAATCGCCTTGGCTACGAATGATATGGCTGATAAGGAACCTGATAATGAACTTACAGCATGACCCTGGTCCTTCAGGAAGAGAGTAAAATGCATCACATGCTCAGGGGGCACTGGCCATACCTCTGGGATGCCATGCGACAGCCTAAAGGCCTGGAATTTCCTCACCTTAGCCATATACCCCCGCCGTGTACTTGGGGCCAGGGACAAAAGATCATCTGGAGGGCTCTGCAATGCCAAGTTTCCATAACCATTGGGGCATGGGTTCCGGTGACAGGCACGTGTTTGTGGCCAACTCCCTGAAGCGCTCTACCTGAAACTGAGATAATGCATCCACGATGCTGTTGTCAACCCCTGGGACATGTCGGGCTCCAAACAACGTGTTAATGCGCAAGCATTGCAGGACGAATGGCCTAACAAGCTGCATAACCCGAGCAGATTTAGATGATTGGCTGTTGATCACTGCTACTACTGCCTGGTTATTGCACCAAAAATGGATGGTGGAGTTGGCAAAATCCTGGGCCCATATGTGAACTGCGACTACAATGGGGAAGAGTTCCAATAGTGTAAGGTTGGCCATGATGCCGGCTGTGACCCAGCTCTCTGGCCAGGGTGCAGCACATCAGCGCCCCCTAAAGAAGACGCTGAAGCCCGCTCTACCAGCCGCATCTGAATGCACCTGCAGCCCAGCTTCAACTAGCTGCTCGGAGCGCCAGAAAGCTATGCCATTGAAGTTCTCCAGAAAACGTAGCCAAGTGACCATGTCCTCATGCATGCCTGTAGTGACACAAAGTCTGTGGTGAGGTAACTTCAGCCCTGCCATGGCGGCACACAAACGGCGAGTGAACGCCCTCCCTGGGGCCACAACCCTGCAAGCGAAATTTAAGTTAACCACAAGGGACTGGAGCTCGCGAAGTGAGAGTTTCTTGGCTTTAATACAAGTCTGGAACTTATCCCTTAGTGCCTCTAATTTGTCAGCAGGGAGCCAACTAGATGCCGCCACCCAGTGATGTCATGCAGGGGGAATGCGGGGGAACTCAGTTCCACTAGTTAAAATTAGGGCTGACTCCGCCCACTTCACTCTCCCTCCTCCCCCTCCCAATTCCTTTGCAAAGAGCTTTCCTTCTTGGTTGGCCGGCACTCAGAGGGTTAAAGGGAGTGACTCCGGGTTCCTAGGGGGGCGAAGGCAGTGATGTCATTCAGGGGGAACGGACCAGAACGGGTGTTCCGGATCCTAATGGGCTCTGTGGCTGGTTCCGGGTTCCCGACAAGTGCCAATCAAAAGAGAGTTCCTGTTCCTAAATCATTTGAATGACGCCACTGCCAGTGATGTCATCCAGACGGAACACCCCGGAACGGCGTTCCGGTTGTTACAATTACAATTTTTTGTTGTTGTTTGCTCCGCCCACTCATTGACTCCATCCCCCAGCCTCTCTGTTAAGTGCTCCTAGAAACGCAGACCTCCCCCCTTGCAGGATCGCCCCCAACCTCTCCTTTAAGTGCTCCTAGAAATGCAGACCTCTCTCCCCCTTGCAGGATCGCCCCCAGCCTCTCCTTTAAGTGCTCCTAGAAATGCCTTTCCTTCCAGACTTCCCTCCCCCCTTGCAGGATCGTCGTGCATGAAGAGATTTTGTGTGAGCACAGAGCTTAGCACTGCTGCACTCCCTTGTAGCCTGAAATTCACTGTATCAATCTTTGTGGAAGTTGATTTTTCCTGTGTTTGGAACTGTGGTGAGTTCTCTAGAAAAGTGTAAAGGGAGGATGTACACATAGTTGTTGTTCTTTGTGGGTGTCATGAAATTGTGGTTTCATGTGAACCTGGTTAGTTGGGAGAGAACTACTCAAATGTAAATGGCTCAGGTGGGGGTGATTAGTTCATTGATATAAAGTTAAAAGCCTCAGGGAACAGAACCCTTTGGCTGCTCTCAGGGAAGGTTAGCCTCACTATGTGCTGTGGAAACCGGTTGTAGTCAGTCAGTAAGGTAAAAATCCTATAGGATTTTTTTTTGTTTTTGTCCTTTGAGTTCCTCTCAGTTAAGTTATAAACAAAGGGGTTCCTCTCAGTTAAGTTATAAACAAAGGGGTTGATTATTGTCATTTTAATATTTAGGTTTTATGGTACAGAGCCATTTATAACTCTTAATATATGTCAATGAAATTGGGTTTTTTACTTCTGTTATTTTGCTTTCTTTTAAGAGGGGTTTTTGCCCAGAAGCTCCCTTTGTTGAGTTGAGCCAGGGCTGGTGCAGCTACACCTGGGGAGGGGAGTTACAGTGGGTTAACTAGGTTTCTTCCCACAAGGTTTGTTGCTTTTATTACTGGAATTTTAAATGATGTGGGTACTACTTTAAAGCAACATTATTTGTCATAGTGAAGCACGAGATTTCTCCTGTCTCTCTTGAGAAGCAAGAAAGTTCTTGTGAATATGAGACATATTCTGTGACCATTCTATAGTAGGTCTACTAAAATGACATGCAGCATCCTGTTGGTCTGAATGGCATCAAATGAAGCTTGAACTTGGGATACTGTGGACTAGTAACTTGCAAAGTGAATCACTATATGATGTAAATCTAAGTAGGAATCATAGTTCAGTATGATGGTTTCTGTGAATTAAGCTGTTGTTAAAGGCTGGTTTTCCCTCCTGCCAACTCTAAAGTTTGCACAGCGTTGATTACCCAGAGCAGTTATTTACCGGTGATAATTATTATTAATTGGGCATGATCCAGTGTAATTTAAGTGCTTTTACATTGCATTGATTTTGAGTAGTCAAATATGTGCTTAACTCTCCCTCCAGTTGAAATCCCTAAGACATAAAGACTGATCTAAACTGTTTACTCAGAAGTCAGCCCCATTATTTTCAGTTGGATCTTCCAAAAAGACAGGCTTATACTTGCAGACTTTTTCATATATTGCTGAATGACTTACTCTTTAGAAAGTGTGTTTAGAATTGCAGCTTTGAGAACTATTGGCTGAATTCTGTCCATAATTGTAAAGATTATCCTATTTTCCTGTGCCATTGCATTCCTCCTACCTCCAAATCACTGACAGTATGATGGGTTTAGAAGACTTTGTGTACATTCTGAGACCTCTTTAGAGTATGGTCAGGCACACACAGCCCAAAAGGATTAGATTGGGAAGAGCTGACTTCCCCCTTCTCAGGCCTTCTTAACATGCTCTGAGAGTGATCTGGAATAGTTTGGGAATTGTTGGGTCTGCTTAAAGTCATCTGATGCCCTCTTAACATGCTCTGAGAGTGATCTGGAATACTTTGGGAATTGTTGGGTCTGCTTGACGACCTCAGTTCTGGCTTATGACGTCACTTCCGGTGGGCGGACCCTGACAAGTGCCAATCAAAAGTGAGTTCCTGTTCCTAAATCATTTTATTTGAATGACACCACTGGGTCGCTCCCACACATTCCTCCCCCGCACTACCTTGAAGTAAACTTGATCTTGCTGATGATCCCTTCAAGCCTGAGTTGCAGGAGTGATCCTTCTCCGCTTGAATCAGCGGAACGGCCCCCCAGGAGATCTCGCCTTTCACAGGTGAGCTCCTGTGCCACTCCCATGGCCAGGAAGCCCAATAGAGCCACATCTGGCTTGCATGGCATGGGAGCCAGCCAATCACGAGCCTCCCTCTATGTGCTAGGGCTCAGCATTTTCTTTATCAATTTCATGACCCACCCACTGGTACAATGTCTTCTAAACTGTGGGTCAGAAGCCATGAATGGGTTCCAAATCTGAGAAGGAAAATGTATTGAGCCCTATGGAAAGTGAAACTGATCCCTACGTACATGTTTACTCATGAGCAGGGGCATTGCGTGCCTTGCCAGCACCAGGGGCAAGGCACATATTGTGCCCACCCTAAAGCCGGCAGTGTCCCGCCTACCAGGAGAACACTGGCCACACTCTCCTGGGTGAGGCAAACTGAAGCTCGCAGAGCCCCGTCTCCCAGGAGAATGCTGGCATTCTCCATGGCGGGGGAGAGGCTGCCCAGCTTCAATGCGATTCTTAATTCAATTTAATTCAAAATGTTGTGCCTGGGGCGACTACCCCTTGGGTCCCCCCCCACACACTACACCTCTGCTCATGAGTGCCGCAGTTCTTGCCAAAGGCCCCCATGAATGTCCTGATCCAATGAATATGGATCTCAAAAAATGTTCCAGGAGGCAATCCCTCCCAATAGTTAAAAGCAGAGGTCTCCACACTTTTCAGTACAAGGGCCACATTGCGTACTTCACACATTTTTCCAGGTTGAAATCAATCAGTTTTATAAATGAATGAATACGTTTTACTTGAATCTCTTTTGTAATCAGCATTATATGATTCAGAACAAAAGAAAAATGTGACAGTTATAATAAAAAATAGTGCCATGTTTAAATGGAGAAATGATATATAATTATAAATGTTACAAACAATAGCAAATGCCATTACAAAAAGAATTGCTGTGGGCGGGATAAAATCTTGTGGCAGGCTGGATTTGGATCCCAAGACATACTTTGGAGACCCCTAGTTAAAAGGATTGAACAGTTGGTAAAATGAGTTTTTTGTTCGTTTCATAAAGCTAGGTGGGTCCCAATTGTTCAGGAATCTTTGAACGTTTTAGCCAGATGGCCACCTAAACTGTTTGCCACCGTGTGGAGGGCCAGCAAAATAACTGAAGTTAAATATAAAATTTAAATGAATACATTAGAGATGGAAGACGAATGAATAAATGGGGTGAAACTTCCAAAATTCCTCCAAGCACCAACACACCACAGAAATACTGCACAGAGTTTAATGAATTCCCATTCCCCCACTGCACAAGCAGCTTAGTTAAATGTGTTGGAGTAAATATTGCAGAACCCTGCGATAGCTGTTTTAAAAAGTGGGTCACAGTGCTAAAACATTTGGGAACCACTGCACTTGTGGGTCCTCACCCACAATTTGGGAACCATTGGACTAAGAATTAAATTGTGAGCATGATAGACTCAGATCTGTTGCATAAGACTGAAAACATACCTATGCCGTTTCGTTGAAGTTGTGGAGGTATTTGAGGTTGTGAATGTTGATAGATTCCTCTGGAACCACAAATGAATGTCACTGTATCAAGAAAATCAGATCCACAGTATTTCCTTCTCGATTGAGCATCAGGAAGAGAAAGGGAAAGGACCAGCAGGGCAAACAGAAATGTGGTCCTGGGAGCCATGGTGGATTTAACCTGCTGTATAAGAAGAAATTAGCAAGAAGTTAGGAATGGGTAATAAATCAAACATAAAACCCTACGGTGCTAATTTTCCATCACATGCTTGCAGAACGGTCCATCTCTCCCTTGATTTGGACGGGGAAGGCCAACACTCATATTTGAAAAGAAGGTGATTTAAGCCAAGGGTTAGTGACTTGCTCAAGGCCACCTGTCTCCATTTCAAGTCCTGCACTGTGAGTTCCCAAACTCTGTACCGTAAAAGTAAAATCCAAGGCCCTCTTTGGACTAGCACATGTCTCTTGTGTTGGCCCAGGAGTGTTGCAAATGTGGCATTACATAAAGTGCACTTGCGACAACTCAGGAGGCGGGGAAGATGGCACTTCCGTGTGCACCATCCTCCCCACACCGATTTGTGGACCTGAGCTGGGAAGGGAAGGCTTGGATAGAGGGAGGCCAGTGTGGGTTTGGTGAGGGCAGGGAGAAGGCAGAATGGGGAGTGGTGAGGGCAGGCTGCAGGTGGACTGTGGGTGGACTGGCTGGGGCAGGAGGGTGTTAGCGGGCTTGCTGGCATAGGCTGGATCCAAATCCCCATCCCTGGTCTGGTCAGCCTCCTTTGGGCAATTTTGCTGGCGCAGTTCTAAGGAGCCCTATTGGGCCCTATTGGCACCACTACACACCACACGGGTAGTACCCTGGGTTGTGCCGCATTCAGCCCCAACCGCATGCTGGAAACTGAGTGGGCAAGATGTTCCGACACAGGTGAAGATTGGGCTGCAAATGGAACACACAAGACGCCTCCTCCCTGCCTCCCATTCCAGCACTATCCCCTCTCCACCATGAATTTTACATACAACACACAGTTAGGCAGTCAGGCTCGCTTACGTAAAATCAGAAGAAACAACCGACAGCAAAGGCTTACAAGCTGCTTGGTGGAGTGTCTGTTGGATAAATATCCACATCCTATTCACTCTGTATTTATACCTTGTGGCTGAATACGCAATGGCACAGATTCAATTCGAAGCCACACCTGCTCATTGCTGTCCATGCCAAGGTCATCACCAACTCTGTTCTGTTCTGTTCTGTTCTGTTCTGATATTATCTGGGTTTTGGTGCCACTGAAGCAAGGGGACTTGTTCATCCAGGTGTTCTGGACACAATGGCTGTTCCGATGAGCAGATTCAGGGGCTTCTGTTGCTGCTTGAATGCCTGGGACATGCTGCTTCAAATGGTTCACATGTCAGTGGATTGCTCAAGGAAGCATTTGGAATTCTATGTTCCAGGCTTTCTGTAGCCTCTTGGAAGATATCAGGATGGGCCCACAGCTGCCATTTGGATGGCAGTGGCCCAACATGACATGCTTCCACCAAGAGTTCCATCAAGGCCCTTGTCTTCCTGTTTCCAAAGGAGCAGCCCTGCCAAGTGGGCAAAGAGGCGGCTTCCGAAGTGGGGTCCCCCAACTATGTAGCATGTCAAGATGTGCAGATCAGAGCTCTAAGATGGAAAGATGAATGAGTGCATGGAGGTTGTTAAAAATAACCGTAAGAGAGGCCCAGCAGAAGTGTATACCACAAAGGAAGAAGGGCTGGACTAAATCCAGGAGGGTGCCAGCATGTCTAACAAGCAAAGTTAGATAGGCTGACAAGGGTAAGGAAGCTTCCTTCCATCAATGGAAGTTTTGTCCTAATGAGGAGAATAGGAAGCAATGCAAACTTTGGCAAGAAGAATGAAAGAAGTTGATACAGGAGGCCAAGAAAGCCTTTGGGGAGCTACCGCAACAGCTATGGCAGGCTTCCTTAGACCAGGCCAACCCTTTCCCAAGGAACTCTTTCCGAGCCTCCACCTTTCACCCATTTCTGCAATGTCCTCCACTTCCTGTGGAAACAGATAGTCAGCTGATTACTCTGGTGCCCACAAGCACCACCATGACACTGACTATGAGTACCACCACAGCTTAACTCGTCCTGAATTCCACTGGTCCAGTAGTGTCAGCCTGCAGCGGGCGGGCTTTTGCCGTTACGCAACAGAACGCAGCGATCACGCTGCCGCTTACCCGGAAGACATGCCCAGCGTACCGGTAGGCTGACACTACTGCACTGGTTCAATACCAGCAACTCAACACAAACCCCAACTCCTGCCTACGACAGTATCATTAAGGCGTTTCCAGATTCTTGAGTTGGATTCTTTGACTCATAAATATGTCAATAGGAATCTCATTTCTGTGGCTTTCTGTGGGCTCAGAAGACATCTGTGAAGCTTGCTGTAGTGAGAGGGAAGTATAGTTCTGAGACACAACTGCTTGTGGCACCATAATACAGATTGGATGGAATGACATATGCCATCAACTGCAAAGAACTTTCTCACTCCACTCACAATGGTCTGCAATATCACTGTGTATTTATTTTTTATATTTGCTTTGATGGAACATCAAAAGGAGTCCTTCTGAATTAGACCGAAGGTCTGTCAGATCCAGTATCCTGTTGCAGTTTCCCACATTGGCCAACCACATGCCACTGGGAAGCCCATAAGCAGGAGATGAAGGCAATAACCCTCTCCCACCCTCACTTCCCAGCAACTGGTATTCACAGGAGCGTACTGACTCTTAACCCCAAGTTCCCACATGATCTTGGTCAGCAGAGATTCCCTGCTGGTGATTGGTCAGCAGGGATTCCCTCCCCCTTGATCACAATTGCAGGATGTTTCAGCCTTGATGCACATTGATGAGGCAGATGAGGATGTTTCACGACCCACCAAAAATTCAGTTGTGAACTACTGGTGGGCCAAGGAACCACAGTTTGAGGAACCACATCATGTTTTTGGGAGTTGAATTCTGGAGATGTGATTTCTTTTTTTGACTACTTGTCAATCAATTTCATTGTTTGATTCCAGATTCCAGAATGAGAGAGAGGAGAAAAACTTTCTCTCTGTTTTCTTCCTTCTCACAATTCATGATTTTATAAAACTCTATCAGGGCCTTCTTTTTCAAAACTATAAAACTCCAAACGCTTTAGCCTGTTCTTAAAGGGAAATATAATCATTGTAATCATTTGTAATCATTTCCTTCGGTTAGATGATGCAAATCTATTACAGTTTACCAAACTGACTTCAGAAAAGCATAAACCTAAGAAAACTAAAGGTTAAGGGATTAATGAAGGTTGTATAAAATGAAATACAATGTACTCCTTTTTCAAATATGTCCTTCCGAAACCTATTTCTTGGAAATCTTGATTTTCAAAATATGTTTCTTCCTTTTAAATCAGTCAGCAATACTTTCACATAACTAGAAAATAATCACAAATTCATCAGAAACTGTGCTTTTTTCTTCTTCTTCACAAATGTTCAAATGGTTTTGTTGTTGGTGCCCAAGTGTAACTTTCTCTGGACTTGCTGCAAACTTGTACTATGAACTTCTGAGAGATTCTTTTAGGTTCCAATCCTATCTAATTTTCCAGGCCTGAGGCAGCAATGCCAGTGGGGTTCGTGTTGTATCCTGCTCTGGGGAAACAATCACAGAGGCCTCCTTCAGATAAGGGAACCTTACCTTACCTTACCTTACCTTACCTTACCTTACCTTACCTTACCAGGTGCAAGGGAGTGGCCCACGATGCAAGCATCTTGTTGTCTACTGAACTCCCTTAGGTACCTGGTGGGCCACTGTGAGATACAGGAAGCTGGACTAGCTGGGCCTTTGGCCTGATCCAGTGGGACTCTTCTTATGTTCTTATGAACATTTGTTCCCTTACCATGGAGCTGCATTGCGGCTGCATCAGGGCAGGAAAATTGGCTAGGGTTCGGTCCTCAGTCCCCTTTGCTTCAAATGCTTTGCTTCTGGCTTCATGATTTGTTTTTCTCGCCAGACATGACCATGTGTCAAGTTTATTAAATACTTATTGTATATTATATTAAGTAAATACTTACACAGCCGTCAAAAATGTTGCTTAGACACTGCTTCCTGTGCCTAAACTATAGTGCCAGCTCTTCTATGCACACTAATAAACAATTATGCCCCTAACAAAGATTTTTTTGTAACTTCATTTTTCATTTAGGGCGCAGTGCTAACCTGGAGGTAGGCCGGCACCGTTAGGCCAGCAGACTTTGGCCAGCACAAAGGCCACCGTAAAGCACGTTTGGAGCTGTCTTGGATTCAGGGAGGGAGGCATCTGTGTGCTGGCCTCTCTGACTCCAAGAATAGTTCAAACATACTTTACAGTGTCCGTTGTGTTGACCAGACATTGCTGGCCTAACTGTGCCAGCCGAACTCCAGGTCAGGGTTCCACTCTTAGCATACACCACCCACGCTGAGGTGCTGGGAAAGCCCAGTTATCACACAGGTCACCCTGTCAGCACTGTTCTGCTGCTGACATCTTCTGCTGAGGTGATACATCTTAGAACACCTCTGAGCTGCAAAGTGATATACCTTGATTGGAGCAGCGCTGCTAAAAGGATGACCCATGCAGTAAGTGGGCTCTGCCCTATCTGGAAAATATGATCACAATTTGCAGGTTTTCTGTCATTTGCAGCTCATGAGTTCCTACACGAGACCCAAGTGCTTATTTCTGGCTATCATCTGATTGATGATGTCCCTTCCAGCCTTCAGCTGGCATCGTCAATATGGAGGTCTTCTTGAAGCAAGGGGACATTCATCTCCTTGTCCCCGGTAAGCCGCAACCTGTGCAGTGGATCTACGTCTACCTGGATCCAAGCTAGCTCAATAGCTGAAGCAAGTCTGAGTGGATCCACGTCCCTGGCAATTACATTATCCTTTTCCCATGGGACCCATATGGGCAACCTATTTGCACTACCGGGGGCCGCTCAGAAGCTTGGATGGGGAGATGGGTACCACATAATGATTAAATTGTTGGGCTAGGAGCAGAGGGCACTAACGTTGACTCATGAAACTCCGGGATTGCTCTTGGGAGTTTTTTGAGATTGGAACTTTTTATTATTAAAAAATTGATACATATTTTCACGATTATAACTTACACTTGAGTGCAAAGTCCATTAAAAATGTAATATTTCATGTAATGTTCTTTCTAACACAAAGACTGCTAACATGCCCTAATGCACTGGTTCTCAAAATTTTTCTCTTTAGAATGGCAATCTGTCCGTG
>JAJKFI010010952.1:0-10523 GCA_029204185.1 Lerista edwardsae
AATGTGTATGTTGTGTTTGTAGAATAAATCCACGTCTTTAGTATTCACTTTGTCAATTATGTCCAGCCCTTTATTCAATAATATGCAGTCAGAAACACAAGTTCTGCATTACACATTTTAGCAGGGTTGATTTCAAATCCATGTAATTTTGATCAATGCCTTGGTCAATGTTTGGTCAGCAGAAGGGCTACCTCAAAGCTACCACGTGTGGTCCACTCTCTGAGTCAGGGGGAGATGGCGCATGTCTGTGTGCTGGCCTCTCTGACTTCCAGAATAGTCCAAACTTCCTATAGGGTGTCCCTTGTGCCAGGCAAACTTTGCTGGCCTAACTGTGCTGGCCTAACTCCAGGGAATGTTTGCCGGAAATGGGTGGGAACAAGATTGGTCCATGTGATCATCTTGTCCTGTTCCCTTTTTCAAGTCAAGGTTTGTGCTCTTTTGCGCCCTGAATGGTGTACTAAGTAAGAAAGGGGATTCAAATGGACGATGTATTTGATTCCAAAAACTGGGGACCATGCAGTGGTGTACAAAGAGGCAGCCGGAGGGGGGGGGAAGGTGGCAGACCATATGGAACCTGGCCACAGGTTCCAAATGACCCTGGTACACCACTGAAGACATGTCCAGGACTAGAGTGGGAGTGTTGCTAGAACTACCTGACTCCAAGAGTTACCCAAATGCACTTTACAATGACCCTTGTGCAGGCCAAGCTTTGCTGGCCTGATTGTGCCAGCCCAACTCCAGGTTAGGACTGCGCCCCCAGTGACATCAGACATTGTGGTGCTGCTTTTGGTGAGGGATGTAAGACATCGCAGAGGTGATTTCCTCCCCAGTAATTACGACACTGTGATTAGCTCACTTCTCCCAAGATCCAGTTCTGTCCAAGGAAGTGCACAAAGAAATAATCCCCAAGCGAGTCTGAAATGCTTACAAATGTTCCACTGACATTAAGATGAGGGCAAAGAGGCTGGCAGGGCTCCGTCTGTTTGAACCCTTCCTCACATTTCTTGCATGCAGAAGACTTCAAGGGCGCAATCTTAACCAAGGCTCCATCACGACATAGCTGTGCCAATGGGGCATGTTCGGCATTCTGCCATGGAGTAGCAGTCAAGGGGGCCTCCTCGGGGTAAGGGAATTTCCCTTCCCTTGGAGCTGCACTGCCCTTAATCTGGTGATGCAAAGTGGGTTAGGATTGTGCCCCAGGTCTTTCTCTCCTATTAGCATTCAAGGCTGGCTTTACTAACACTGTTGAGACTAAGGTGGATACTCACGAAGAAATGCCTTGGTAGAATTAGCTGTCGTGGACACAGGGTTGCTTTAATCAGGACAAGGCTGGAAACGATGCTATAGAAACCAAAGCAGATTCCAGCACTCGAGGGAAGGTTTTCAGCCAGCATGGCAGAGCCTCTTCTGTTCTTGTTACTGCAACTGGTGCTCCCCCATACAGCGAGCAGAGGGCGTGCAACGATGTGCATTGGAAATGATGCTCTCTATATTCCACAAGAGTGGCACCAGCCAGGGGACATCCTCATTGGCGGGATAGTGTCTCACATCCATTACGTGTTACCCAAATACTCCTTCAAGAAACACCCTTCTCAAGAATGGGCGAGGAATCTGCTACTGTAAGGAATTATCCTATTTCTCCTAAGCATGGTGAAACTTTTTTTTAGTTGATTGATAACTGTGTTTGTGTGACTGGAAACTACTTGATAACTTTGTAGGAATTGGGGTAATCTAAATTGAGTATTAGATTATTAGAGTATTAGGGGACGTGGTGGTGCAGCGAGTTAATCTGCTGTTGCTGGGCTTTCAATTGGAAGGTTGGGAGTTCAAGACTGTGGGACGGACTGAGCTCTCGTTGCTTGTTCCAGCTCCTGCCAACCTAGCAGTTTGAAAGCACCTAAATGCACGTAGATAAATAGGGACCACTTTGGTGGGAAGGTAACGGCATTCCGTGTACTACGGCGTAGAGTCTTGCCGGCCACATGACCACGGAAGCTTGTCCTTGGACAAATGCCAGCTCTACAGGCTTTGAAACGGAGATGAGCACCACCCCCTACAATCGGTCATGACTAGATAATTCGGTCGTGGGGAAACCTTTGCCTTTACCTTTAAATTGAGTAAATGGCCAACTGATAACCAGAGAAATGCTCACAAATGCTTTAAAATGCAGAGACACAAAAAATAGTTGCACAATTAAACATATTTAGCTGATAGGTTATAGAAATTTAAACTTGTGTCTCACCAAGTGTAGAATACAATCTTTTCTTAGAGAGCTCCTAATCTAAAACATAAGCCTACAGAAGCAGATGAGACCTAACAGAAGCAGATGAGATTAAGAAGAAGTGGCAAGAATACACAGAGGAACTCTATAAAGCCAATCCAAATGTTCCTGATAACCACAATGGTGCAGTCACTGAGCTTGAACCTGACATCCTGAAGTGTGAAGTCAAGTGGGCTTTAGAAAGCATCACTAACAACAAAGCTAGCAGAGGTGACAACATTCCAGCGGAATTACTCAAAATCTTAAAAGATGATGCTGTCAAAGTGTTGCACTCCATATGCCAGCAAATTTGGAAAACCCAACAGTGGCCACAAGACTGGAAAAAATCAGTTTATATTCCAATCCCAAAGAAGGGCAATGCCAAAGATTGTTCAAACTACCGCACCGTTGCACTCATTTCACATGCTAGCAAGGTGATGCTCAAAATCCTACAAGCTAGGCTTCAGCAGTATGTGAATCGAGAACTACCAGATGTACAGACTGGTTTCCGAAGAGGCAGAGGAACTAGAGATCAAATTGCCAACATTCGCTGGATCATGGAGAAAGCAAGAGAGTTCCAGAAAAAACATCTACCTCTGCTTCATTGACTATGCTAAAGCCCTTGATTGTGTGGATCACAACAAACTGTGGCAAGTTCTTGAAGAGATGGGAGTACCAGACCACCTGATCTGCCTTCTGAGAAACCTGTATGTGGGTCAGGAAGCCACAGTTGGAACTGGACATGGAACAACCAACTGGTTTCAAATTGGGAAAGGAGTACGACAAGGCTGTATACTGTCACCCTGCTTATTTAACATATATGCAGAATACATCATGAGGAAGGCAGGGCTGGATGATTCACAAGCTGGAATCAAGATTGCTGGGAGAAATCAACAACCTCAGATATGCAGACGATACCACTCTAATGGCAGAAAGTGAGGAAGACCTAAAGAACCTTCTGATGAGGGTGAAAGAGGAAAGTGCCCAAATTGGCTTGACGCTCAACATTAAAAAAACTAAGATCATGGCAACCACTCCCATCACTTCCTGGCAAATAGAAGGGGAGGAAATGGAAGCAGTGACAGACTTTATTTTCCTGGGCTCCAAGATCACCGCAGATGGTGACTGCAGCCATGAAATTAAAAGACGTTTACTTCTTGGGAGGAAAGCTATGGCGAACCCAGACAACTTAATCAAAAGCCGAGACATCACCCTGCCAACAAAGGTTTGCCTAGTCAAAGCTATGGTTTTCCCAGTAGCAATGTCTGGCTGTGAGAGCTGGACCATAAGAAAGGCAGAGCACCGAAGAATAGATGCTTTTGAATTATGGTGTTGGAGAAGACTCTTGAGAGTCCCCTGGACTGCAAGGAGGTCCAATCGGTCAATCCTCCAGGAAGTCCAGCCTGATTGCTCCCTGGAAGGACAAATCCTGAAGCTGAAGCTCAAGTACTTTGGCCACCTCATGAGAAAAGAGGACTCTTTAGAAAAGACCCTCATGCTGGGAAAGATGGAAGGCAAAAGGAGAAGGGGGCGGCAGAGGATGAGATGGTTAGACAGTGTCACCAAAGCAATGAACATGAAATGGAGCGAACTCCGGAAGCTAGTGGAGGACAGGGAGGCCTAGCGTGCTTTGGTCCATGGGGTCGCGAAGAGTCGGACATGACTTAGTGACTGAACAACAATAAATCTAAAACATAGTTTCAAATATTGCTCGAGTTCAAGCCATGGATTAAAACACATTGTATCATTTAGTCCTAACGTTTCATTTTGATCTGTGGAAAGCCTCTTTAGGGGGTTACAAAGAATTCTGTATCCTCTGGTCATTGTGCTGAATAGTACCCCCTTTTAAGGGATGTCTAATTGGTCTCACTTGATAGCAGGCAGCAGACTTCCCTGCCAACTCCAGCTTGTATTTTTTTTAAAGGGTTTTATTATTTATTATTAAGGTGTGGTAAGGGTTACAGAAAACAAAAAAGGGAAGGGTTAAGACATAGGAATACACATAAGGTGTCGTTGTAGTGCGTCTCCTTCGTCTTAATTTCTAATTCTAGTAATTCTATATATAACCCAAGAGTTTCAGTTTCTTTCAACTATGTATATTCTAGCAAATCTAATTAAGTTTAACATTTTGTGTCTATCCACTCATAAAAAAATATCCAATTTTGTTCCACTTTATCTGTCTTATTTTTGCGTAGTCTTTCATTTAAAATGTCCATTTCAGCTACTTCATAAATTTTGCTTATTACTTGCTCCATGCTTGGAATATCTTCATTTTTCCAATTTTGCGCAAATATCAATCTTGCTGCCGTAATAACATGCATAATAATATCTCTCTTCTCTAATTCCTGGATATCTTGAAAAATATTTAATAAAAACAATTCTGGCTTAAATGGAATCGGACACTGTAAAATCTCTTGTAATATTTCATGTATCTTCCAATTTTTTTTTGCTTTCTTGCATGTCCACCACATACGATAATACGTCCCTTCAATATTTTTACATTTCCAACAAACATTTTAAGAATTTTTATACATTCTAGCAATCCTATCAGGAGTAATATGCCATCTGTAAAACATCTTATATACATTTTCTCTATATGACATCGCTTTTGTTATTTTAATATTATTTTTCCAAACTTTTTCCCATTCTTCTAGAGGTATTGAATATCCAAAACTTTTTTGCCCATTTTACCATTACCTCTTTTACTGTTTCATCCTCCATCTTTATATTCAATAAAATTAAGTACATTCTTTTTATAAATTTCTCTTTTTCCTCCAGGAAATTTTTTTTATCAAATTCTGTATTACTTTGATAAATTCCAATCTTATTATCTTCTTTTAGTCTTAAACTAATCTGTATCAATGACCACCAGTCTAGAGTGTTATTTTTATGTTCCAATTGTTCTTTAGATAACATTCTTTTATTTCCATCTATTAATTCTGCATACATTCAATTTTGATCTTCTCTAAACCATTCTGGTTTTGACCCAGCCTCCAACGGATTCACCCATCGTGGAACTTTATCATATATCTTATATCTTAATTGATCCCATACCCAAAGTAACGCTTTCCTTAGACCATGTTGCTTAAAATTTGGATAATATTTTGCTTTACCATATACTAAAAATGCATGTAAACCAACATGAAGATCATATGTCTCTAGTTTAATTGTTCTTTTATCTGTAGGATTCACCCATTCTCTTATCCAGTTCAATGCAGCCACTTGATAATAAGTTAAAAAGTCCAGAAGACCAAATCCCACTCTGTCTTTAATATCTTGCAACAATTTCATACGAATTCTTGGTTTCTTTCCTTGCCATACAAATTTAGATACAACTTTATCTATTTCTTGAAAATATGTTTTCTTCAGAATTATAGGTATTGTTTGAAACAGGAAAAGGAATTTAGGCAAAATATTCATTTTAATTGACGCAATTCTTCCCAAAAATGATAATTGCAAGTTTTTCCATTTTTCACATTCAGTTTGTATCTCCTTCAACACTTTATAATAATTTTCTTCCGTTAAAGTACTATTCTTATTTGTCATAATTATACCCAAATATTTTACTTTATGTGTTATTTGTAGCCCTCATTTCTCCAATTCTTTCTTTTCAGAATTTCACATTTTTTAATAATAACTTCATTTTTTGATTATTTATTTTCATTCCAGTAATCTCTCCATATTCTCTTAAATCTTCCATCAAAAATTTACTTGATTCTTTTGGGTCTTCTAAAATAAATACCACATCATCTGCGTATGCTTGTAATTTGAATTCCTCACCTTGTACAACTAAACATTTAATTCTTTGATCTTCTCTAATCTTTATATTAAGCATTTCCAAAGATAGTATAAATAATAATGGTGAAAGTGGACAACCTCGTCTTGTACTTTGTTGAATTTCAATTTCCTCAGTCAAATCCCCATTCACTTTAATCCTTGCTGATTGTTCTGTATATATCCCTTTTATTGCTGATAAAAATTTATGTCCACAACCTATTGCTTCAAGTTGTTCAAACATAAAATTCCAGTTCACATTATCAAAAGCTTTCTCTGCATCTTTTTTTCCAGCTTGTATTTTTAAAGGCATACCCACTATTTGAATTTTAAAATGACTAAGGGTGCAATCCTAACTGGGAGTTAGGTCAGCACAAATGAGCTTTTCAGTGGCCCTTGTGATGGCCAAACATTGCTGGCCGCACTGTGCTCCCTAACTACAGGTTAGGATGATGCTCTAACTTTACTGGATTGTCCCATTGACTGGATGCAAGGCAGCTGAATCTTAAAGGGCCACTGTGGACCAGTGAGGGGATTTCAGCCACTGTGGAATACTTCCTTGCAGCCAATTACAGATAGATTTTCTTTTCTTTTTTGTTTTTTTGCAGTGTGGTAACAAAGTTCTACCAGCATCTCTTGGCCTTGGTGTTTGCAGTAGATGAGATCAATGAGAACCCTGAGATCTTGCCCAATGTCACCCTTGGGTTCCACATCTATGACAGCTACTCTGATGCAAGGATGACCTACCAAGTCACTCTAGACTTGCTCTTCAATTCCCATAGACTTGTCCCCAACTACAGATGTGGCATCCATAATAATGTGATGGGAACCATTGGGGGACTTGATTCTGATACCTCCTCATATATGGCGGACATCTTAAGTCTTTACAAGATTCCACAGGTGAGATATATACACAGAGGGGCGTGGAGATTTTGTCACAATTCACACTGATTTGTCTTTTCCCAGTTTTTGATTATGTGATTCTGAATGAAGAGTTTTAGGATCCAATCCTGTCAATGCTAGTGGCAGAGGCACTTCCTCCTCCAGCGGTACCGGGAGGAGCTGACATGGATCGAGCGGGCAGGAAGTTTCACTGCTGCTGACATGGCGCATTTCCCGGTCAGGTGAAAAGGTTAGACCGGGGAGGGGAAGGGGCAGCGTGGGGAGAATGACCCTCATGTTTGCGCCAGTGAAATAGCAGGTGCAGACCTCAGGAGACCCCCTAGACACACGTATCAAAGGTGACACACCACAACAGTTGAGGTGACACACCAGCGTTCACCAACACCCGACAAAAGCTGAATTAGTTTTACTCATGTTTCTTGTAATTCTTTGATGTTTCTTGATATCATACATAGCACCACACATGACTGGACTGTATTTCTGGTTTTAGAAATGCATAGAAATAATTGTTTCTCTTTTGTTTGGGAGCGGGGTTGAAACACCAGCAGAGTCAGTTTAACCACACCGAGCCCAAAAGGTTCTCCATCACGGCCTGGACAGCTTGGCCCTTTTCTCCCAGCCAAACTTTCCTGGACTAACTCTGCCGGCCAAACTCCAAGTTAGGATTGCGCTCTCAGTTATGTGCAAGGCAAGTCTGTGGCTTGGACAATGCAACTGCTTTTAACAATTCCATGTGAATAGCTATGAGAGTTTCTCTCCAGAAAATGGAGAGTTTGGATTCGGGTAATAAAGGAAGTATAGGGTATAAGTGGAGAGAGCGTTCAATAATCCAGTAATATCGCTGAGCTATAACCCAATTTTTATTTTCAGTTTTCATATGGCTCGTCTGACTCAGCCAAGAATGAGCAAACTCATTCCTTTTCCTTCTACTGCATGGTCCCCAATGAAGCTCTTCAGTACCGGGGAATTGTCCAGTTATTTCGACATTTCGGCTGGAAATGGGTCGGGCTCATCACCATGGATAACGATGCCGGAGAACATTTCTTGCAAGTCTTCGAAGCAATGCTCTCCCAGATGGGAATCTGCTCAGCCTTCACTGAAAGAGCTCTCAATAAAGTCCCTACTGTGACTGTAAAGGAACTGATTGATATATCCATGAATAACTTTCCATTTTTCTTGGAGAGCAAAGCTAATGCCATTGTTATATATGGAGAGCCAACGTCCATTGTATGGTTAGCAAATGCCAAATGGGGGGCAAAAAAGTTTGGCCCTCTCATGTTTCCTGGATATGAAGTTCCTACTGGGAAAGTGTGGATCACGACGGTCCAAATTGATTTCACAAGCAGCATCTATTTCAAGATGGTCCACATACGACCATATAGTGATGGCATGTTCCATGGTGCTCTTTCCTTCACAATTCACTCAAATGAGCATCTGGGATTCTCAGAATTTCTCCAGAATATTGACCCTTGGGGGGCAAGAAGAGATGGTTTCATCAAGAATTTCTGGGAGCAAGCATTCAGCTGCACATTTCCAAAGCATGGTGTGCCACCAAAGCATACAGAAACATGCACTGGGGAGGAGGACCTGGAGAGCTTGCCTGCACCTGTGTTCGAAACTGGGATGACTGGCCACAGCTACAGTATCTACAATGCTGTCTATGCTGTGGCTCATGCCCTGCATCTGATTTATTTAGCCAGCCACAAACGTGGACCATGGGGGGATGGAGGAAGGCTGAACGTTGACCCCTGGCAGGTAAGAGCCATCCTAAGTCCCACAGCAGGGTGGGAGGTGGAGAAGCCAGTGTGTCACTGACTACCAGATCCATACATGTAGCCCTGTTGTTCCTTTCTTGTCCTAAATAGAGGCAGTCAAAACCCACTCTATTTTTAATACACAAATTATTCCTTCATAGGAACATTCTGGAAAGTTTCCTCCTCAGGGTAATAAGGAATTGATGAATAAACTCCGAAGAAACAATTTGCCGTGCTCTGCCTGTGAGAGTGTAATCCTAACCTGGAGTTGGGCCAGCAAAGTTTGGTTGGCACTAGGGATACCGTAAAGTATTCTTGGACCACTGTCAGACTCAGGGAGGATGGTGCGTGTCTGTGTGCTGGCCTCTCTGACTCAGAGTGGCCCAAGCCTACTTTATGGTGGCCCTTGAGACAGCCAAATTTTGCTGGCTTAAGTGTGCCTGCCTAACTCCAGGAGTGTGCCCTGAATGATGTCCAGAAGACCGATCTATTGTAAAGGAGTTATCTCCCGGACATTGTGTTCAAGGGAAAAGCAAATTAAATCCATCTAACAGTCCGGTCCTGTCAGCCCAGTGTTGCCAGAATGCGTGTTCCCAAAGTGTGGCCTGACTTATGGTGTTGCCAGTACCAGAAATGGTGAGTGGTGCCAGAGGAATTCTGAGAGGGGACACTGATCAGTTTTGCAGGATCTTGTTGTCTGGGCAATGTGGTTGCTCTCCCTCACCTCAGAAGACATTCACGGTTTGGAGAGCTGGCTTGGAACTCGGGAGGCAAGGGGTAGGGGCCACTTACCTTACCCGGAAGCTCAGGCTCCTGCAAAATCTGGCATTTGCCCCCCCTCTAGCAACACCACAGGGTGATACAAAGTGTGATTCAGCCGAAACCTGTATCCCCCAGTACCTGTGAGTCAGCAGCAGAGGTGGGCTGGAGTGTGTGAGGGTGTCGGAGAACCAGGGCCATTTCTGGGCAGGGAAGAGGGGGGAACCAGGAGCAGGCGGGGACAAGGTCCAGAAGCAACGGACTACTCCGGACTATCATTCCTTCTTTTTACAAGCTTCCCATTCCTTTTCTCACCTTGGATGTGATCAAAAGAGGAGGAGGGCCGAAGGCGTACCAGGTACATACCAGCCAGTAAGTGCAAAATGTATCCACTTCTCTCCTGCAGTCTCTCCAATCAGCCCACAGGATGCGGTGGGCACCTTTTTGGCATGACTGCATTGGCCCCGGTGGAGTGGGCAGGAACTGGGTGGTCAGAGGTGCATTCTGTGAAAGCAAAGCCTTGGCAGCTCCAGCCATCCTCTTGGTCTTTCCACCCAGCTCCACTCACTTCTTCGGAGGCTCTCCTTCAACAACACTTGTGGGGATGAAATTCGTTTCAACGAACAGGGAGAATTAATTGCGGGATTGGACATCACCAACTTGATCACTTTCCCAAATGACTCCTACATCCGGGTCAAGGTGGGATGGCTGGATCCTGAGGCTCCCCCAGGGGAAGAGTTCAGCATTGATGGGGACAGCATTGAGTGGCATGAAGATGTGACTCAGGTAATGAATGGAATGTGTTTATTTCATGACAATGCGTCTAGTTGCACTAGTTATCCAGTCTTGACGTTGGGCTACACTACTGGTTGGGCTAAGGTAATTCCTCCTGGGCCACTTGAGGTTTAGTGGCCGGGAGGGGATATCATCCTGCGATCCCTGGGGGCAGTCTGGATGTGCCTGGCTCCCGGGAATCGCGACAATGCCATATGTGCCAGGCCGAGGAATGCATCTATCTATCTATCTATCTATCTATCTATCTATCTATCTATCTATCTATCTATCTATCTATC
>JAJKFI010010952.1:10533-21139 GCA_029204185.1 Lerista edwardsae
ATCTATCTATCTATCTATCTATCTATCTATCTATCTATCTATCTATCAAAAAGTATTTATACACCGCTTTTCAACATGAAGTTCCCAAAGCAGTTTACAGGATAACAACAACAACAACAACAACAACAACAACAACAACAACAACAAAGTTAAATGGCTCCCTGCCCCAAAAGGGCTCACAATCTAAAAAATGCAACACACACCCAGCAACAGCCACTAGAAAAGACACTGTGCTAGGGTGAAGAGGGACAATTACTCTCCCCCTGCTAAATATAAGAGGAGCCCCACTTGGAAAAAAGTGCCTCTTGCCCAGTTAGCAGGGGTTATATATGACTCTCCTTTGCCCAATGTCAAATAGCCCAGAGGAAAATGGCCTGCTATAGTAGTGGATCAGCTTACAATGAAAAAGTGTATTTGAGCTCAGGGACACAGCTGCAGTACTATAGCTGCTGCAGCAGTACATTTAGGTGCACACAGGACGCTTCCATTCTAGGGTGAGTCTAAATACGATGATGCTAATTTCCTGCAAAGATTTTCTATACTTAACAGCACAATCCTAATCTGGGATTTAGGCTGGCACAGTGAAGCCAGTCAAGTTTGGCCACCACAAGGGACACTGTAAAGTATGTTTGGACCACTCTCGGAGTCACAGAGTCAGAGAGGCCAGCACACAGACATGTGCCATCCTTCCTGACTCTGAGACTAGCCTAAACATGCTGTACAGTAGCCATTGTGCTGGCCAAACTGTGCTGGCCTAATTCCAGTTCGGATTGTGCTCAAAGGATTTTAGAGAGGAGTGTGTTTGTTTTTTTATACTGGCACTGTGTAGGCAGGTAGACCAAAAGACTATTTTGGTTGTCACCACTTTCTCCACTCTGTTTCTTCCCCTTCCCTTCCCCTTTGAGAAGGGGCCCCAAATAAATTTTAAACCCGCTGATAAAATTCCTCTTGGAGGCCCTGTGTGAAGTGCCCATCCAGTGCAGCTTCCTGCACATCACAGTGGCCCACCAGATGCCTCAGGGAGCACACAAGACAACTAGATGCCTGCACCTTGTTGCCACTCACTTGTATTGGGCATTCTGAGGTAAATTTCTGAGGCAAAATTCTGAGGTAAATAATAACTTGCAACCCAATCTGGGGCTTAAGAACATAAGAAGAGCCCTGCTGGATCAGGCCAAAGGCCCATCTAGTCCAGCTTCCTGCATCTCACAGTGGTCCATAAAACATTTCTGGGAGTACACAAACAAGATGATACCTTTATCGTATTGCCACTCTCTTACAACACAGAAATAATTTTGCTAGCACCCAGAAATTGGGTCTCTCGAAAACCAAGAGGTTGCATATCATCATCATGGCTTGTAGGGCAAAACAGTCAAGAATTTCAGTGTTCACTTCTCCTTTTGTTGAAGGATAGGTGCCTCCCTTATCTTTGTGTAATGACAAATGCCAGCCCGGTTCCAGCAAGAAAAGCAAGGAGAGAGAGAAATTTTGCTGCTATGATTGTGCTCCATGTCCAGAAGGGAAAATCTCAAACCACATAGGTAAGAGATGTATGGTTAAAAATGTGGATGGGATTATATTAGCATATAAGAAGCACACTTCCACACCACTTGACGGTGAAATCAGCAATAGCCAGTCTTGCAGGTTGAGACAGATCCTTACAAAGCCGTTCATTCTGTTGACTATTATTATTGCAGATTTAAAGTCGAACTTTGTTCTTCTTTCAGATGCAGATGACTGTATCAAATGCCCAGAAGACGAATATCCCAGTCAGGGCCAAGATCACTGCATTCGCAAGATGCACAGCTTCTTCTCTTTCAAAGAGCCTTTGGGCATTGTGTTCACTTTCCTGGCTCTCTTCTTGTCTCTGGTCACAGCGCTGGTGCTCGGAACCTTCATCAGGCAACGGAACACTCCCATCGTGAAGGCCAACAACTGCAGCCTCACCTACCTTCTCCTGGTCTCTCTCCTCCTTTGCTTCCTCTGCTCTTTGCTCTTCATTGGAAGGCCTAATAAGGTGACCTGCCTCCTCCGACAAACAGCTTTTGGCATCATCTTCTCCATTGCTGTTTCTTCTGTTTTAGCCAAGACTCTCACAGTGGTTGTCGTTTTCATGGCCACCAAGCCAGGGAATATTTTTCAAAAATGGGTGGGGAAAAGATTGACCTACTCTGTTGTCCTGTCTTGCTCCTTTGTTCAAATGAGCATTTGTGCTCTTTGGCTGGCCACGTCTCCCCCATTCCCACATTTGGACATGCATTCAGTATCAGAAGAGATTCTGGTAATATGTCATGACGGATCCATCATCATGTTCTACTGTGTCCTGGGCTACATGGGCTTTCTGGCCACGGTCAGCTTCACTGTGGCTTTCCTGGCCAGGAAGTTGCCAGACAGTTTCAATGAGGCCAAGTTCATCACCTTCAGCATGTTGGTCTTCTGCAGCGTGTGGCTGTCCTTTGTGCCAACCTACCTGAGCGCCAAAGGGAAATACATGGTGGCCGTGGAGATCTTCTCCATCTTGGCCTCCAGTGCCGGACTCCTGGGCTCCATCTTCTTTCCCAAATGCTATGTCATTCTTCTGAGGCCTGACTTGAACAAAAGGGAACAGTTAGTAAGGAGAAAATGATGATAGAGCTAATATCGTCTGTCCCACTGGCTGTGTCTTGACTGAATTTTCTACTATGTCGCGATGGGTATCAAGAGTATTCAAAATGGCTTCTTCACCTTTATCAGAGCACAATCCTATGCACTCCCTCCCTTGCACTGGCATGGGGCTTCCTGAGACCGGTGCTACCTGCAGTGCTGACACAGGGGTGGCGCTCGACCCCCCGCATCTGTTCTAATGATGTAGCATCTGTATCCTTAGTGACTGCAGTAATACAAAAAGAAAAAATCATTCCTATGTTATAAATATGGAAGACATTTTCTCCTAACTGGCAGTAGGTAAGACCAATTGGGTAAGAATCCACGGAACAAGCATATGTTAGGAAGGTATATCCATGTGACTCCCATCATCCCAGACATTTCATGCCTCCAGATAATGAAATATTTCTCTCTTATCTGTCTCGGAGTTTGGAGACTTCCCTATGAGTTTTTGAATGCAGGATCACAATACTCATGTGGTCTTTGAAACTTGATAGGTGAAGCAGCATCCTAGTATAGCCTATATTTTTTTGTGAGGGGGAGAGTAGGAGAAAAATAAGTCAAAGCAGATCTTACTTGATTTTTTGGGGGGGAGGGGAGCTAAGGAGGGATCTGCCTGGGCTCTGGGAGGAGAGGAGGAGGAGGTTGGAGGGCAACAACTGCTTGATCCATTCCTGCTTGCAGTGGGAGAAAGTGCTGTCGGTTTCTGTGACCCTCTGCATGTCTACTCAGAAGGAAATCCCATTGCGCTCAACAGGGCTGTTTTGTAAACCTTTGCAGCTCAAGGAAGGAGGAGACTGGCTTTTTGTCTTGCAAACCAGCGCATGTAAACATTAAACGCGTGGCTTTCATTGAGCAATTCCTTTTCTCCCCCCCCGCACTCTTTTCACGGAGGAAGTATCTTTCCAAACATGAGGAGCTGTGTGTGTGCGTGAGCCCAATCCTAACCCCCCCTGTGGCGCCCTCTTACACCCCCGGCATGCCTCTGGAACACCTTGGAGCTGTCCTGTGCTGACCATTTATTTATTCAATAATATATAGAGAGAAAGAAACACAGTTTTGTTTTGTTTTTCATTACACATGTTAGTAGGCTGGCATTTCAAATCCAGCTCATTTTGAACCATTCCTATTATTTGAATCTCTGAAGCTCTGGCTTTTGATCTAGTTTCAGAAAAGAGATGGGCTTGGTCACTCCCGTGGATTGTCTTCACTGAGAGATGCATGGGGGACATGGGACCCTGTTATTTCCCTGAACTCCACAGAAACATTCAGGGCGCAATCCTAGCCTGGAGCGAGTGCTGTAACCAGCACAGTTTGGCCAGCACAAGGGACACATGTTTGGACCACTCTTGGAGTTAGAGGGGCCAGCACACAGACATGCCCCATCCTCCCTGACTCTGAGAGTGGTCCAAATGCCTTGTACGGTGATCCTAGTGCCAGCCAAACTTGGCTTTCTTGACATCATGGTTCAGCCATCTAGGACCTAATGCTGGAAACCTGATGACCATTGGCAGTTTGGGGTAAGGAGAGGGGAGGTCAGGGGTGGGGTGTGGACTAGAAGTGAAGGATCTCCACCTCACAGGTCCATGCCAAATCCAGCCTTCAACCCACTCTGCTCTCTTGCTGTGTGTTCTGTCAAGGCTGTGGAAGAAGCTCTCTTGGTGGCTTAGGGAACCAGGGCTACATTTCCCAAGCAACACTTGCTTGAGCTTCACCGTAAGGGCACAATCCCGAAGGGGACGTAGCGCCTACGCAATGTGGTGATGCTCCCGCAGCGGGGCTGGAGGCAGTGCTGGTCTGGGAGCTTGGGCGCCAAGCTGCCACTGTGCCAGACAAACTCGGGGGGCTCAGGGCCGGTCCTGGGAGGGCTGAACGTGGGCAGAGATGGTCGGGGGGAGGGCAGGCTGGCCAGGGAGGGGTGTGTTTGGGGGATTGGGCCATTCGGCTGAATCCAAGGGCTCCTCCCCAGGCCTTGCGGTCCTCATTCAAGCCATGCAGCCTCCTCAGTTCTGCGCCCACCATTTTGCGGGTGCTGATCCGAGGAGCACATTGGGTTGCTGGAGCCTCCCCTGGTGCAGAGGCATGTCCGTGCACCTCTGAGCTGCGCTGGATTCAGCACAGACCTGCTGGACTGCCTGCTCCAGCTCAGCTGAGGATTGCGCTGCCCGTGAGTGGCAGAAGCCGAGGCTGGAGGGTTGTCAGGCACCAGTTTTGTGCTGCTACTTGGAAGTCAGGAAGCTCCCAAGACGGGACTGGTTTGCCCATTTAAGTCTGCTGACCACGCAATTTCCATACCATCATGGGATTTTCTGACAAGAAAGGAAGAGCCTCTCAATCCAACTAAGAATTGTGCCCTAAAAGGTGAATCTTTCAAGGTGTGCCAAGGAAGGAAAAGGATTCAAATGGATGATGCTGTTTTTGATTGTTAAAACTGGGGGCCAGGCAGCGGTGAACAGAGAGGTGGCTGGGGGAGGAAGGCAGCAGACCATATCTTTGGCCAGGTTGGCATGACTGGCGGCTACTCTGGCTGCTGCTGTGATTTGCCTAGCTGGCTGCGGCTGAAGGAGAAGCCAGAGGAGAGTCTATCCACCAGTTCTAGCCAGCTGCTGAGGTGAAGAGGGAGGGCGTGGAGGGGGCCCCAAGATGGGTGTGTGTGTCAGCTGCAGAGCACTCTACCCCTGGCACAGCATGGCTGGCAGTCATGAATATTACTGAAAATAATTTATTCATGGGGGTGACAAAAATCTATGGGCCCCAGGTGCGAAATGCCTTTGGCACACCACTGAAGACATGCCTGAAGATGAGAGTGAGAGCTGGAACTGACCCAGGGCGCGATCCTAGCCTGGAGTAAAGCCAGTGAAGTTTGGCCTGCACAAGGACTTCTGTAAAGTGTGTTTGGACCACTCTCAAAGTCAGGGAGAACAGGTGAGTCTGTGTGCTGGCCTCTCTGACTCGGAGAGTGGTCCCATCGTACTTGACGGTGTCCCTTGTACCAGCCAACATTCGCTGGCCTAGCTGTGCCGGCCTAACTCCAGGTTAGGATTGTGCTCCCAGTGACATCAGACAAAGACATTTGCTTTGCTAGTCCTGCTATTGATGATGGAACTGCAATTCCCAAAACATTGCAGAAGTGATTTTCTCCCCTGTAATTAGGGCAAGCACTGTAATTAGCTCACTTCTCCAAAGATCCAGTTCTTCCCCAGAAGGTGCAAAATAGAAATAATCCCTAAGCACGTCTAAAATGCACATAAATGTACCACTGACATTAAGATTGGGGTCAAGAGGCAGGCAGGACTCCATCCATTTGAACCCTTTCTCACACCCCTTCTAGACACCAGACTTCAAGGGCGCAATCCTAACCAAAACTCCAACACTGACAGAGCAGTGCCAATGGGGCATGGTCTGCATTCTGCAACGGAGTAGCAGTCACGGAGGCCTCCTCAAGGTAAGGGAATTTCCCATTACCTTGGATCCGCATTGCCCTTATCCTGCTGCTGGGAAGTTGGTTAGGATTGTGCCCCAAGTCTTTCTTCACCTATTAGCATTCAAGGCTGGCATTTCTAACACTATTGAGACTGATTATAAGGTGGATAATTCCTTCTTTCAGGAATGCATAAGGTAGAATTAGCTGTCACGGGCACAGGGATGCTCTAATCAGGACAAGACTGGAAATGACGCTATAGAAAGACAAAGCAGATTCCAGCACTCGAGGGAAGGTTTTTCGCCAGCATGGCAGAGCCTGTTCTGTTCTTGTTATTGCTACTCCTCCTCCCGCATACAGTCAGCAGAGGGCAGGCGGCCAAGTGCACTGGAAACGATCCTGTGCATATTCCACAGGAGTGGTATCAGCCGGGGGACATCCTCATTGGCGGGGTTGTATCTCATATCCACTACTTTTTACCCGGATATTCTTTCAAGAAACACCCTTCTCAAGAACAGGCGAAGAACCTTCTACTGTAAGGAATCATCTTTCTTCTCCAAAGCAGGGTGAAACGTTTTTTGAGTTGATTGATTTCTATGTTCAAGGGACTGCAAACAATTGGTACTTTTGAAGGAATGGGGGTAATCCTAATTGAATAGATGTCGTTGTTCAGTCACTAAGTCGTGTCCGACTCTTCGCGACCCCCTGGACCGCAGCACGCCAGGCCTTCCTGTCCTCCACTAGCTTCCAGAGTTCACCCAATTTCATGTTCATCGCTTCGGTGACACTGTCTAACCATCTCATCCTCTGCCGCCCCCTTCTCCTTTTGCCTTCCATCTTTCCCAGCATGAGGGTCTTTTCTAAAGAGTCCTCTCTTCTCAGGAGGTGGCCAAAGTACTTGAGCTTTGGCTCAAATTTGTCCTTCCAGGGAGCAATCAGGCTTGACTTCCTGTAGGATTGCCTGATTGGATCTCCTTGCAGTCCAGGGGACTCTCAAGAGTCTTCTCCAACACCATAATTCAAAAGCATCTATTCTTCGGCGCTCTGCCTTTCTTATGGTCCAGCTCTCACAGCCAGACATAGCTACTGGGAAAACCATCGCTTTGACTAGGCAAACCTTTGTTGGCAGGGTGATGTCTCGGCTTTTTATTAAGTTGTCTAGGTTCGCCGTAGCTTTCTCCCTAAGAAGTAGACGTCTTTTAATTTCATGGCTACAGTCACCATCTGTGGTGATCTTGGAGCCCAGGAAAATAAAGTCTGTCACTGCTTCCATTTCTTCCCCTTCTGTATGCCAGGAAGTGATGGGAGTGGTTGCCATGATCTTAGTTTTTTTAATGTTGAGCGTCAAGCCAATGTTTGCACTTTCCTCTTTCACCCTCATCAGAAGGTTCTTGAGGACTTCCTCACTTTCTGCCATTAGAGTGGTATCGTCTGCATATCTGAGGTTGTTGATATTTCTCCCAGCAATCTTGATTCCAGTTTGTGAATCATCCAGCCCAGCCTTCCTCATGATGTACTCTGCATAGAAGTTAAATAAGCAGGGTGACAGTATACAGCCTCGTCATACTCCTTTCCCAATTTGAAACCAATCCGTTGTTCCATGTCCAGTTCTAACTGTTGCTTCCTGACCCGCATAAAGGTTTCTCAGAATACAGTTAAGGTGGTCTGGTACTCCCATCTCTTCAAGAACTTGCCACAGTGTGTTGTGATCCACACAATCAAAGGCTTTAGCATAGGCAATGAAGCAGAGGTAGATGTTTTTTCTGGAACTCTCTTGCTTTCTCCATGATCCAGCGAATGTTGGCAATTTGATCTCTAGTTCCTCTGCCCCTTCGGAAACCAACTTCTAAATCTGGTAGTTCTCGATTCACATGCTGCTGAAGCCTAGCTTGTAGGATTTTGAGCGTCACCTTGCTAGCATGTGAAATGAGTGCAATGGTGCGGTAGTTGGAACAATCTTTGGCATTGCCCTTCTTTGGGATTGGAATATATGATCTTTTCCAGTCTTGTGGCCACTGCTGGGCTTTCCAAATTTGCTGGCATATGGAGTGCAGCACTTTGACAGCATCATCTTTTAAGGTTTTGAGTAATTCCGCTGGAATGCTGTCACCTCCGCTAGCTTTGTTGTTAGTGATGCTTTCTAAAGCCCACTTGACTTCACACTCCAGAATGTCAGGTTCGAGCTCAGTGACTGCACCATTGTGGTTATCAGGAACATTGAGATCGGCCTTATAGAGTTCCTCTGTGTATTCTTGACACCTCTTCTGAATCTCATCTGCTTCTGTTAGGTCCTTGCCATTTTGTCCTTTCTTGTGCCTACCTTAGCATGAAATTGTCCTTTGACATCTCCAATCTTCTTGAAAAGATCACTAGTCTTTCCCATTCTATTGTTTTCTTCTATTTCTTTGCATTGCTCATTTAGGAAGGCCTTCCTATCTCTCCTTGCTGTTCTCTGGAAATCTGTATTCAATTAGGTATATCTTTCCCTTTCTCCCTTGCTTTTGGCTTCCCTTCTTTCCTCAGCTATTTGTAAAGCCTCGTCAGTAAAGCCTTCTTGCATTTCTTTCTCTTTGGGATGGTTCTAGTGGCTGCCTCCTGTACAATGTTACAGACCTCTGTCCAAAGTTCTTCAGGCACTCTGTCTACCAAATCTAAGACCCTAAGTCTATATGTCACCTCCACGGTATATTTGTACGGGATCTGATTTAGGTCATATGTGGAGGGCCTAGTATTTTTCCCTACTTTTTTCCAGTTTAAGCCTGAATTTTGCAATAGGAAGCTCATTATCTGAGCCACAGTCAGCTCCTGGTCTTGTTTTTACTGCCTGTAGAGAACTCCTCCATCTTTGGCTGGAAAGAATGTAATCAATCTGATTTCAATGTAGACCATCTGGTGAAGTCCATGTGTACAGTCGCCGTACATGTTGCTGGAAAAGTGTGTTTGCTATGACTAATGTATTCTCCTGACAAAACTATCAGTCTTTGCCCTGCTTCATTTTGTACTCCAAGAACAAACTTGCCTGTTATTCTTATTACTTCTTGACTGCCTACTTTAGCATTCCAATCCCCTATGATGAGAAGGACATCTTTTTTGTGTGTTAATTCTAGAAGCTGTTCTAGGTCTTCATAGAAACGGTCAAGTTCTTCCTCTTCAGCATCAGTGTTTGGGGCATAGACTTGGACTACTGTGATGTTGAAAGGTTTGCCTTGGATCTGAATGGAAATCATTCTATCATTGTTGAGGTTATACCCCAATACTGCTGTTCTCACTCTCTTGTTCACTATGAAGGCTACTCCATTTCTTCTAAGGGATTCTCCCATTCCTGTCCATTTTAGTTCACTAACTCCCACCATGTCAATGTTCAGGCTTGACATCTCACGTTTGACCACATCTAGCTTACCTTGATTCATAGATCTGACGTTCCAGGTTCCTACGCAGTATTGTTCTTTGCAGCATCACACTTTCCTTTCACTTCCAGACACATCCACAGCTGAGCTTCCTTCGGGTTTTGGCCCAGCTACTTCACTCTTTCTGGAGCTACTAGTACTCATGTTCTGCTCTTCCCCAGTAGCATAATGGACACCTTCAGACCTGAGGGGCTCATCTTCCAGCGTCGTATCGCTTAGCCTTTTTCGTACTGTAATCCATGGGGTTTTCTTGGCAAGAGTACTGGAGTGGGTTGCCATTTCCTTCTCCAGTGGATCATGTTTAGTCAGAACTCTCTACTATGACCTGTCCATCTTGGGTAACCCTACATGGCATATAACTCACAGCTTCATTGCGCTACTCAAGCCCCTTCGCCACGACAAGGCAGTGATCCATGAAAGGGAGCTTTTCTTTTCTGGAGAGCTCCTAATCTAAAATGTTTAAAATGTGGCTTGAGTTTTCAAGCCATGGATTAAAGCACATTGTGGGATTGAGAGCGCAATCGTACGCAGTGCTGGAATGGCAGGGCCGATGGTCCTGCGCCATAGCCTAGCGCTGCTTGGGGAGGCTGGAGCCTCCCCGTGGCAAGGGCATTTTCACCTGACCATAGCCTCCAGCCTCCCCTATGCGCACCTCGGATCCAAGGAGATCGCGTGGCCAGATTCGGGGCCATGCTGCCTCCCAGGTGGGCTTACGTTTCGGCCTTTTGTCTGAATCCAGAGCCCATGCACATCCCGACCACAACCTCCCTCCCTCCCTCCGCCAATCCCGTGTCCGTCTGGACAAGGAGCCTCCCTCATGCCAGCCGGCTTCGGGTGCAACGGCTAGGATTCTGCTGTCAGTCCTAACCTAATGTTTCGCTTTCGTCTGTGGGAAGCCTCTTCAGGGTGTTGCAAAGAATTGTGTGTCCGCTGCTCACTGTGCTGAATAGCCACCCTTTTTAAGGGATGTCAAATTGGCCTTACTTGCCAGCATCTGCTTGAATTTTAAAGGCATGCTCACCATTCAAATTGAAACATGACTTTAAGCAAAGTTAAACATGAATTTAAAGTGAAACATGACTAACCTCACTGGATGGTCCCATTGACTTGAAGCAAGGCAGCTGAATCGGAAAGG
>JAJKFI010010953.1:0-10131 GCA_029204185.1 Lerista edwardsae
CTTGAAAAGATCTCTAGTCCTCCCCATTCTGTTGTTTTCCTCTATTTCTTTGCATTGCTCATTTAGAAAGGCCTTCCTATCTCTCCTTGCTGTTCTCTGGAAATCTGCATTCAGTTGGGTATATCTTTTCCTTTCTCCCTTGCTTTTGGCTTCTCTCCTTTCCTCAGCTATTTGTAAAGCCTCGTCAGACAGCCACTTTGCCTTCTTGCATTTCTTCCTCTTTGGGATGGTTTTAGTTGCTGCCTCCTGTACAATGTTACAGACCTCCGTCCAAAGTTCTTCAGGCACTCTGTCTACCAAATCTAAGCCCCTAAATCTATTTGTCACCTCCACTGTATATTCGTAGGGGATCTGATTTAGGTCATACGTGGAGGGCCTAGCGGTTTTCCCTACTTTTTTCAGTTTAAGCCTGAATTTGGCAAGAAGAAGCTGATGATCTGAGCCACAGTCAGCTCCAGGTCTTGTTTTGACTGCCTGTATGGAACTTTTCCATCTTTGGCTGCAAAGAATGTAATCAATCTGATTTCGATGTAGACCATCTGGTGAAGTCCATGTGTACAGTCGCCGTTTGTGTTGCTGGAAAAGGGTGTTTGCTATGACTAATGTGTTCTCCTGACAGAACTCTATCAGTCTTTGCCCTGCTTCATTTTGTACTCCAAGACCAAACTTGCCTGTTATTCCTCTTACCTCTTGACTGCCTACTTTAGCATTCCAATCCCCTATGATGAGAAGGACATCTTTTTTGGGTGTTAATTCTAGAAGCTGTTCTAGGTCTTCATAGAAGCGGTCAACTTCTTCCTCATCAGCACCAGTGGTTGGGGCGTAGACTTGGATTACTGTGATGTTGAAAGGTTTGCCTTGGATCCGAATGGAAATCATTCTATCATTTTTGAGGTTATACCCCAGTACTGCTGTTCTCACTCTCTTGTTCACGATGAAGGCTACTCCATTTCTTCTAAGGGATTCCTGCCCACAGTAGCAAATATAATGGTCATCTGAATTAAATTCTCCCATTCCTGTCCACTTTAGTTCACTAACTCCCAGGATGTCGATGTTCAGCCTTGACATCTCACGTTTGACCACATCTAGCTTGCCTTGATTCATAGATCTGACGTTCCAGGTTCCTATGTAGTATTGTTCTTTGCAGCATCGCACTTTCACTTCCAGACACATCCACAGCTGAGCTTCCTTTCAGTTTTGGCCCAGCTACTTCACTCTTTCTGGAGCTACTAGTACTCGTGTTCTGCTCTTCCCCAGTAGCATAATGGACACCTTCCGACCTGAGGGTCTCATCTTCCAGTGTCATATCGTTTAGCCTTTTTGTTCTGTAATCCATGGGGTTTTCTTGGCAAGAGTACTGGAGTGGGTTGCCACTTCCTTCTCCAGCGGACCACGTTTAGTCAGCTTCATTCATAATCTGCTTCATTGATTATGCTAAAGCCTTTGATTGTGTGGATCACAACAAACTGTGGCAAGTTCTTGAAGAGATGGGAGTTCCAGACCACCTGATCTGCCTTCTGAGAAACCTTTATGCGGGTCAGGAAGCAACAGTTAGAACTGGACATGGAACAACCGACTGGTTTAAAACTGGGAAAGGAGTACGACAAGGCTGTATACTGTCACCCTGCTTATTTAACTTATACGCAGAGTACATCATGAGGAAGGCAGGGCTGGAAGACTCACAAGCTGGAATCAAGATTGCTGGGAGAAACATCAACAACCTCAGATATGCAGACGATACCACTCTACTGGCAGAAAGTGAGGAAGACCTAAAGAAACTTTTGATGAGGGTGAAAGAGGAAAGTGCCAAAATTGGTTTGAAGCTCAACATTAAAAAGACTAAGATCATGGCAACCACTCCCATCACTTCCTGGCAAATAGAAGGGGAAGAAATGGAAGCAGTGACAGACTTTATTTTCCTGGGCTCCAAGATCACCGCAGATGGTGACTGCAGCCATGAAATTAAAAGACGTTTACTTCTTGGGAAGAAAGCTATGGTGAACCTAGATAGCTTAATCAAAAGCCGAGACATCACCCTGCCAACAAAGGTTCGCATAGTTAAAGCGATGGTTTTCCCAGTAGCCATGTATGGCTGTGAGAGCTGGACCATAAGAAAGGCAGAGCGTCGAAGAATCGATGCTTTTGAATTATGGTGTTGGAGAAGACTCTTGAGAGTCCCCTGGACTGCAAAGAGATCCAATCGGTCAATTCTCCAGGAAGTCAAGCCTGATTGCTCCCTGGAAGGACAAATGCTGAAGCTGAAGCTCCAATACTTTGGCCACCTGATGAGAAGAGAGGACTCTTTAGAAAAGACCCTCATGCTGGGAAAGATTGAGGGCAAAAGGAGAAGGGGGCGACAGAGGATGAGATGGTTAGATAGTGTCACCGAAGCAATGAATATGAAATTGGGCGAACTCAGGAAGCTAGTGGAGGACAGGGAGGCCTGGCGTGCTGTGGTCCATGGGGTCGCGAAGCGTCGGACACGACTTAGCGACTGAACAAAAACACAAAGAGTCCTGATGACTCAAAACAGCTACATAATCTGAGAAACTGCATACATGCACATAAAAAAGCAGCTCTGGTTAAGTCACATACCTACATCTGAAAACACAATGTCATGTGAAAAGGTGGCAGTGTTATCTTAGAGCTAACCATCTGATTCTGTTGAAGCCAGCTTGCATTTAAAGACAAATTACACCAGCAACACAGCAAAATAGCAGGTGCAGACTTGAGGAGGTCCAGCGCCCTTAGCCAGGAGAAGGGGACAAATGTCCCCTTCTTCCAGGGTGCCTCCTATGGCTGCCACAGCATCCATAGGATTGGGCTGGTTGCCCCTTTGTCCCAAAGTCCTTAGGGGCAAAAAAATATCTAACAAGCATTCAATCACCAATTATTATTAAACGATTTACAAGGTGTAGCAAAACTTCAGGGAGTTATTTAAGAAAAACAATATTATTTATATGCCAAAAAGACGTTTATACCTTGAACAGTAGGTTCACTCTCAATAAAATAATTTTAATTAAAGATGTACATATGGATAAGTTGTCAGCATTTCAGTGTTAATAGTTTTGAGTACAGTCATATGAAATGCAACATTAAGCATAAGCCAAGAGACAGAGTACCAAACTATATTTACTGTGTACAGTAATAAAGGACAACAAATATTGTACAAATTGTGAATAAACAATGACAGATTTAAAAGAAAACCCCTCCTTAGCCCATATACAATCAAATGAAAAAAGAAAAGATTTTTTTCCAGCAGTATTTCCTGCAAGCAGATGCTGACATGGTCAGGTAGATCTAATAGGCAGAAAGTGATCTCTAAGCAGCAATGGATAGCCTATGGAAAGTCAATGGACTGACCTTACATTTTCAATTGAAGCATATCCAAAAGACATCACAAGCTGGATGTCACCACAAAAATTAATTTAAAATTCAAACATTTGGGGCAGTACAGCAGGAGTTCTTGTAAGAACACTTATTTGTCATTCCATTGTGCTCCAACAATATTTCATTGGTGATCTTGCATATTGAATTACAAATATACTGAAAGTCTCTAAAACAAACAAAAAACCAAGCAATTGATCAAATCAGAAGATATTAAAACGAACTCTGAATCCATAGCTGGGATCCAGAAACTTCCATATGTGAGCAGAAACCATTTCTATAATTTCTTATATGCACACAGAGATTCAGGTGTCACAAATACCCCTCCTCTGGCTGCATCCCCTCACACCCCAAATCTCATTGTGTGGCAAGGAGCAGCACCAAGAAAGAGGGATAGAACCCTGATGCACACATGCAATACTGCAAACAGCCCTTTGGAACCCAGTCTATGTATCAGAAAATAGCCAAACAACTAAAGCTACCAGTTCAGCTTTTAAAAGGGATGGTAGAATTAAGATACACAAATTGTATTTATTGCCTAATAAATGAAAAAAGAAAAGTAGTATTCTTATTGTGAACTATCTCCTAAGAATTTCTTTTGCACAAGTGTTATTAAAATTAGCAACTGTTGAACAGCAGATCTTCCTAGTGGATTCTGGTCCATTCTTGAAGCATTTTTTAAATATACTGGTGCACAACCCTGGGCATATGATAGTTAAATAATAGTGATAGCTAACAGATTTTACAGCTGCTGACAAACTCAAGACATTCCATTATTTTAAAAAAATGTTTGATTCAATGCTATTTGATTCTATTATGAAAAAGCACATGTACATTTGCATTACCTTAAACTGCCACTATATTTAGCACTGTATTTGTAAGTACTGTCCTTTCTGCATATCCCATTAACAGTTTTGAAGTCATAACTGTGTTGAATGGTAAAACCCCTTTCTTCTTTCCGAAGCCACCTACTCTGAGAAGAAACTTATTTGTGCAAGGAAAAATATTTTATTATTTACATTACCATAACTAAGCAGTAAAACAAAAACAACAAAAGCCAGGACTAAAGTATCCTTGTTTTACAGTAGGTTGGTATTCAGGCCATGGATTTATAGAAACAAGATGATAGCAGACAACAGCCAGTATTTTTACTTATTTGAAAATTTAATTTTGACTGGGCCCATTTTTTGATGCAGTTATTTTCCACAGATACAACTTCGACTTGCACACGCAGTATATCAGGGACAGGAAAAGAATTTGGGTAAGTGTCCTCAGAACGTGAGAAGATTCCTGTATGATTGGCATGTTCATTTGTTTACTATTTAATAGCAAATCCAAGGACAGGTGATAAAGCGAGGTGACATTTTACATTCCTCTTCCCAAAAAGACAAGGTATTTAGCACATGCCACCCGTCTGCTGTTGAAACACATCAATAGTGTCTTCATCTTCCATCTCCAACTGTTAAGAAAAAAGTGATGTAGTTAAGCATCTATTAGGACAAATATTTAAATATTCTTATTCTCAACTTCATTGTCTTGTTCAGAAGTTCTTCTCTGAGATATAATATTTACCATCCCCATCAGTTTTCTAGTCAACCCTAAATGCCACAGACCTTTGCAGACCTTTGCCAGGAATTAATCTCTCACAGACTCAGGCTGGATGTCAAGCGTACAACTTCCATATTTTCAGGCTACATTCATTCAACTCTGAATGCTGCTCCTGGAGCACTCCATTTACATATAAACTCTTCGTAAAGTCCTAATATATTCTCAAGAATAGAACAATGCTTTATACCACATCTTCTTAAATCAACATGAACTATTTAGGGTAGCCATTTTTGAAATACAACTCTAAACCTTCACAGTGGGGCAGGCTAAACAGCTATATCTTTTTAAAGGCACTGCCTCATTTCCATTCCCAACGCCTTCTGCATGCTCAGGAAATACAAGTAAAGTTACACATTTTCTATGTACATGCTTCCACACTAGCATAATTAACGTTAACCATAGAGAAAAGCTGGCAAGCGTTGCTAGAACAATCATTCCACATCTAAGGACTCAATCACTTCCCAATGAAGTGGGTGCCCCAAGCTATCTCGAATGCACATTGAAGAGGGTTCCATAAATTCAGTTGCTTGCTTGCCAATTACACATTTCCTTGCATTCCTTGCAAAAACTTTGCTTTCAGGTTAACAGAAGCCACCTCTTTTTCTCCTCCTCCTCTTCATAAGGTGGGCTGTTCTTCCTTCCTGCTTGACTTTTGTAGGAGGCAGTGAGGTGCTGTTATTTTCTAAAAAAAAGCCCTGCCTACATGAGAAACTAGATGGTAGTTCTATATTCTCCAACTAAGTTCTCCTTAGGAGGTGCTACTGGCAGTTCCCACAAAAGCATATCTCATAAGAAAGTACAGTGGGCCCTCACTACCCATGGGGGTATTTAAACCCAGAGAATTTGGGGCCAACCCCCTACCCGCCAAACCCAACCAGAGCTGAGCTCTAGTCAAGCCTGGAGGGTTTTCTGACACTCGCAGAGGCCTCATGCGATTGTCCGCAGCCTCTACAAGCCTCACTATGGCCAAAAAAAGCTCTCCTGGGTTCCCCAGGCCTTAGAACCCAGAATGTTTTAAAGGCATAAAAACATCATTTCTTATTTTTACCAAAACGGCCATTCAGAAATATGCAGAGGTCACATATGGCCATGAAAATCCAGCTCAGAACTCAGCTCAGGTTTGGAGTGTCCAGGTGGGCCCGGGCGGGGGATGGCATCCACAGATTTTCAAATCCATGGTGTCCAACCTGTGGATAATGAGGTCCCACTTTTACTACTTTCTTTCTCTACAGAGAGCTTTACTGATACATATGTACTGCAAAAGAATTCCCAGTGCGTCCAATTATGACTATTTCCCAAATAACTGTATAGCACTGCAATATTAGTCAGTGAATGCTTGCCATTCCTAAGGTTATATCTCTGGGACTTGTATAGTTAAGACCTTACATAGCAAAAATCTTCTACTTCTAAGGGAAGTACATGCCAAAGTACACTAATCGTGACTACCTAGCTGCTGTGAAAAATATGTTGTTGACTACCTAGCAGATGACAACATTTCTATGAAAAAGTTACCACTTTCCACAAATAAGGGATTTGTGCCACAGACAACCAATTACAATAGCAAACAATTGTATCATACTTGCAAGTTCTTGTTAAGGTGTCAATTATCTGTACTTCTGATAATCACCGGTAACACATCAAGGTGGTAGTAATAATAGTACTGGCACATCAGTGATTCCCAAACTTTTTAGCACTGGGACCCAATTTTTAGAATGACAATCTGTCTGGGACCCACCAGAAGTGATGTCATGGCTGGAAGTGCCATTATTGTGACGCCAGAGCATGCTGCTTTCCTGAGAATGCAGCAATAAGTTGGGTTATTTCTCAGCAGTTTTCCAATAGCAAAGTGAATCAGAAAGAAAAAAAAAGCCTATTTACAACCTTGACACAAGCAAAACCACCAGATGCTCCTACCCCTTTCCGGCATCCCATATTTTCAATATGGTTGCTCTAGTTTCTTCGTGACCCACCTGAAATTGGCTTGCAGCCCACTGGTGGATTTTGATCCACAGTCTGCACATGTAGTATACTGATGTTGCCCTTATAACTCACAGAAGTATTATCCCCCTTTTTCAAATGGGGAAATGGAGTTGTGAGTAATTTACCCAGGGCCATCTAGTGAGTTCATGGCTGAGGAGACAAACTGGGAAAGTACCGATTCAAATCTCACTCTCCTAGTCACTATGATATATCCTATTACAGTGTGTCAGGCACAGCAATAACAATATCCTTATGTATACCTTGTACACATTCAAAGATTAAAAAATTGCAACACTCACTGCCATTCCCTTATTGCCAGTGACAGCATTATACAGGATCTAGGAGACAGGAACTCCTCCTACCCACCCCCATCACTCTGCTTTCCTCTTCATATTCTCCACCTCAATGATAAGCTGTTTTCTTTGTGGAAAGACCCACATTTAATTGTTATTGATAGTGATTCTGCTCCATCATGCCAAATTTAAGTTCTAAAAATCAAAAGAATTCCCATTCTCGGAATTTCCAAGGTAAGAACAGTAAGCTACATGTCTTTAGGTCCAACTCCACCTGTACGATAGCGCTCTCTCGCTCTTACCTGTGCTGGCGTGTCTGTTTCATTAATTGGTTGTCCATCAAATCTGAATCTAATCTGCCTCATTGACAAACCCTGAAATATGAAAATTAATGAAGCTTTCACAACTTAATCCCCATGAAAAATCTTATTTGTGTAAAAGTAGACATTGCTTATGGACATCAGTATTCCAAAAACTCAAACTGTGATTAACTATACAGACATTTTATAAATCAATTTCACCATGGGGTGATGTTTTTGGGGTAGAAGCAGCTGGCTGGAGTGACTTCGAGAGGAGATTGGAAGGGAAGATAAGAGGCAGCAGTGCAGAACTTTAAGTGCCATGCACAACGAGGAAGGCATTTTCTACATGCAGTTGTCTGACAGTTTGGAGACAACTGCTCTACAGCCTCCAGCTTAGAAGAGAATAAGTTTAGCTCATCTCAAGAACATAGGGTTGTCTCTGTAACATTGTCCCATCTCACAGATAGTGCTCACACTATCCTGCTTAACTCCATAGAGAAGATGTGAGAAAAATTGTGATGTGGGACATATGTGCCACAACGCAGGCTCTCCTTGACCTTTTATGTAAATACTCTTCAATATATTTTAAATATCAGATGGAGAGGAATTTCATTTATTTTATTTGCATACAAGGTTTTCATGAGATTGAAAGGAGCTTACACAAATTGCAGTAAACAATAAAACAACACACAGCTTTTTAATTGTCTTCTGATAGGGAGGCCTTCAGTCAGAAGAAGCCGTTTAATATTCCTTAGGAGGGCAAACCACAAGCAGGGCACTGTCATAGATTACATTAATATTCTAGGAATAAGAATAAATGAATTCAACCCAGCTAGAGAGATAGAAGTACAGTTAAACATTGTTAACTACCATTCACGGGGCCTAGTGAGATATGCCAGTTAACAAAGTTTTTAGTTTACGAAGCCCCTCCACCTGCCTGCTCGTCACCTCCCTCGCTTACCAGACAGGACTTGCCTCTGGTATTGCTCCATCTTTCCTTCCTCACAAAGGCCCTCTTGGAATGAAGAGGCTCTACTACTTAGCACAGCCATTTTCAACCACTGTGTAGTGGCACATTGGTGTACCACGAATGGTCCTTCGGAGTGCCACAGGAATTTGAGAGTCATTTATTAGTAGGATCATTGAGGGATGTGAACCCCGACACTGGCAGCACAGCATGCCTTGTCAATTGTCAAAAAACTAATGGTGTGCCTTTAACATTTTAGTGCCTTACCAGTGTGCTGTGAGATGAAAATGGTTAAAATCACCGACCTAGCAGGATCCTCATGAGAAAGAAAGTGGAGGGAGGAACCAATAGGTGGCTTTATTAATTTGCATCTTCATCCTCCTGAATCAGCAGGCAGAAATACCACTTAACTGAGTTTGCTGGTTAACAAGCTGCCAGTTAAGCAAGTTTTTAGAATACTTTCAAGATTATGTAAAACATCCAAATATATTCCACTGTATTGGTCCTTGGCTCTATCAATACTTCAATACTTCATAACCAGCAGCCCACACTTTTGGCAGTGCCTTCCTCACCAACCAAAATTACGATCACTTGCCAAGGGAACACCTCACCTTCCTTTTCTGCTCAAGAACAGGCATGGGTTGTGATTGGCCACTGCTTGGCTAAAGCACTGCGACCGAGCAATGACTAAATGCATCTTTCTTTCCAAGCAGGAAGACACATTTGGCTGTTTAATTTGCATTCTGGAGTTGTGCGACTGAGCAGCAGCCAATCAGTCCCCCTCAAACCTTTTCCTGCTCAGGGGCAGATAAGAAATGTGCAGGTCTTAGCTGTTTGGTGTTGTGTGGTCAAGTGCCCTGGAAGTCTGCCTTGGAAACACAGCAACCAAACTCTTCCCAACACAGGAGCTGGCAAAGGGCAAGGATATCTCTTAACTGTCAGGACAATACCTGTCCACTTCTACTCAAGGACTGGGAGGAAAACTGAGGCTCACCAGTTTTGAGGAAGCCTGATCATAATACTTGGGAAAACATATTTCTACCTCAGAATTTATCTGCAGGTAAACATGCTTGTAAGTGTTTATAAATAGCTTATGTATTCAGAAACAAAAAAATCAAAATACTTATATGCACAAAATACTTGAAATCACACACATACATACAGTTACTTACCTGTCTCTCACAATAAGCCTTCATTAGCTTACTTAGAGGTGTATGTCGTTTTATTTTAAATTGGACCACTGATCCATCTTGACCAGCTACTTTTAAATTGATATGGTCATTTTCGGTTTTTACTCCTTCCTGCAAAACAAAATATAAGCACATATCAGAATGTGCTTTCAGTCCCAATCATTATCATCATCCTAGATGCCACAACAGAAAATGTCCTTTCCTCATGAATCATACTTTTGATGTTGGTGAGACACATAGGACGTTTTCCATTTAACATAGTTGATGGCCAGGTTCATATAGGGAAATGTATCCTGGCCCTAAACCAGAAAGGCAATGAGAACTTACGGGTCATTCCATGTCAATTCAACCACACTGGTACACCCATGAACTCCGATTTTGATGAAACTTGGTGTATTCAACAA
>JAJKFI010010957.1:59-14227 GCA_029204185.1 Lerista edwardsae
ACACACACACACACACACACACACACACACACACACACACACACACAAATCAAGTGTCAAAGTGGGGGTGGATGGACATCATGATCATTGCCCTCTTGCTGCCTCCGCCTGCACTTGTTTGGAAGAAATTGCAGGCAGAATTGGCCACAGGATGAAGATAGTAAGGGGCAATGCCACAGTCTAGGAGAGTGATCAGAAACAGGCCTGCAGGGGTCTGATGGCAGGAGGCGTGGTCTGATCGTTTTGCTGCTGGTACTGTCTGAAGAGCTAAGCAGGAGATATTGTGGTGGCATTTCTGGATGGAAGACTGGATGCCAGGCAAGCTGCTGTACCCGTTGTGGCAGGACGGAGTAGCTGCTGAGCTATTAGCCACCGCAAGTGAGTGTGTGGGGGAGTGCGTGAAGGCTAGCCAGCAAAGAGAGGAAAAAACCCTTGAGGAACCTGTCTAGGCTTATGTACTACTCCTGCAGAAGCTCGATGGCATACAGTCAGAGGAGATAATCCACGCTGTGAAGGCAACATCTGGTGTCTGAGGGTTCTGTCATTTCCATAGAACATATTGTAAACATCTCTTTGAAAAATGGTGGTTCAGACTAGCCTGCCCATGGAAACTGTCTTGAATCAGATCGCTGCCCCCTGCCCTGCAAAGAACTGAGCTCCTGCAGTTTTCAAGATTGCTAACAAACCAAACTGTCTCTTCACCTGGCTCCTTGAAGTGGCCCCTTCCTCTAGCTGCGTGAGAGGGTTAGCTCCATCTTCATGTGTAACTCTCAAAGGTGACCCTATCAGCAGAGATGCTTGATAATCTCTGCCTCCGCTGTCTTCCTACCATCCTCTTCCACTGGTCCCACCAGCTCGGACATCCTCACTTTTGAATTGTTGACGTGAGGGCTTGTCTCAGACAAACGCACACCCCACTTAATAAGTGTCTGGTGAGATGCTGATACAAGGTTACAATGGGCCATTTAAGATGGTACTTCATCCACTGGCCCTTCTTTGCACACTTGCACCATGGCCGTGCACACATCTTGCTCACTTTCCAGGACCCCAAGGCTCTTTAATGCTAGGGTGACTGGATACAATAGAAGACAGAGTGCCTATACCTTTAACCACTGTATAGAAGAGGGCATTTGGGCAGGTGCCGCTTTTGAAACCCATCTGTGATGGGTTTCCTGCCCAAATTCCCTCTTCTATACCATCGTTAAAGGTATCACACTCTGTCCCAGTTCGTATCTGGTAACCCTATTTAAATGCAAACATGTGGCAAGATGGGTTCATTCAACACTGCCATTCTACACATGCTCCTAAACCTGCTTTAAAATGGTTCCTGGGTTTGCTTTATGCCTTCACAAAACCAGTATGTGGCCTGTCAATATGTCATTGCAGCCTTAATGACTAGGGATGGTTTTTTCGGTGATCAATGCAGCATGCTAAATAAATAATAATGTCTACTGAAAACGCGACATAAAATGAAATTTAGGTCCAACCACGAAAAAACACTTTTGCTTATTTTGACAGAGTTTTGAGGAATCCACAAATAATTTTCAGTAAGGGATCAGGAGGAGGAGTGGCAGAAACCGAAGGAAGCTTGCTTAAACACCCATGCTCATAGTTCACAGTGCATGCTGGGGTGAGTTTAATGGAATGCGGAAGTAGTAAGTAGCAGTTTCTTGAGGCTCCAAGCAGCAATCAGAGTGCAGCTTGGGAATTTTTGAGCAGATCATTTTGGGTTGGGGTGTGTGTGCCAGTAATTGCTTGCCTCTGTAGGGCCATTCACTCATTTATTGCACTGTTCGTACACTTTGCAATTAAAATTTGGATAAAAACATGTAACACTGAAATTTGCTATTTTAATCAAGAAATTTTGGGAAAAAATCACCAAAGAAACCCACCCCTACTAATGACAAACCTAACGGAAGTGCATGATAAATAAACAGAAGGAAGAAATATGGAATATATTCTATTTCTGTCAATGGAAATAAAAGAGGCAATTTTTTTAAAAAAAAAATATTGTTTTTACCACAGAGAGTGCTGGCCTGGGCCAATGGCTAACATTGCATTGTAGCAATTCAAAGCTACATTATTATATCAGGGTGAACCCAAAGTCTAACAGGAAGTTGGTTTGGCACAGAAGAGTTTTGTAAGGAAATGGAGAATTCCTCTGGAGAATTCTGAAGGAAAGGTTCTAGAAGTGCTAATGATTGGGAGAGAAATTCTCATTTTTCTTCAAACAGCAATAAAGTGCTTGGGCAAGAGTTCAACTTCGGCGGAGAGAAACTATCCACAGAAGTTGCCTGGCTTGTCTTTTGGGTGAGTTATTGGCCCACAGTGAGCTTTAGTGGGTTATTGAAGTCCTTTCCCGGCAGGATACAATGGATGAAGACAACGTTTTTAAGGAGTGCTTTGTAATCGTTCCTGAGAGGGTTGAAGGCAGGAAGCGCAAGAATGATGACCACAAACATTTTGTAACAGTCCAGTATGGCTATGTCTGTTTTCCTATAATTTCCTGTGTAAGACGCACCTTAACATGAAAAGTATATTTAGATACAGAACATATCTAACAAACACGCCTATGACATCACAAGTCCTTTGGCCACAAAATCATGCAGACTGGGACTATTCAAAGATGAATGAAAATAGTTAGGATTGGGCTGTTAATGAAGGATTTTATTTCATATAGTATTATAACCTATTAATATATTTGCTGCACATTTTTGTTTGTTTATTTGCATAGGTCAGTTATTTGCATTTGCAGTCAGTGGTTCTCAAAACGTGTTAGCACCGGGATCCACTTTTCAGAATAATGGCACTTGTGTTGGGATTCCCCAGAAGTGATGTCATTAACCTGGAAGTGATGTCACAGCCAGAAGTGACATCATCAAGCAGAAAGTGCCATCGTGGTGACATAATAAAATGACACTGCTGGAATGCAAACTGGCATTCTTGGACTGCAACAATTGCACAACCATGAAACATCTCTGACAGAAAGCAAGATTAGGCCAAAGTATTATATAGAAGCACTGAATTACTTTAAAAAAAACCCCTCACTTGAAAATTCAAACTGTGAACACTCACACAAAGCTGTTCTCGGTTTGCAGCACCCCAGGGCAAGGTGACGTCACCGCACCCCCCCAGTGCAGCCTCCCCACACCTGGAATGGCTACATTTAGGAGCAATCGGAGTACAAGGGAGGGCAGGAGGGCCAGAAAGTGTGTGGGTTTTTCCGCTCTGCCGTGCCCTGCTACAGCCAGTGCCCACTGCGCTTTCCTCCCCCACGTCACCCTCCCTACGCCTGTGCACTCAGAAAAGAAATATAGCACAAGTCAGTTCTGCAGCTTCCAAGATGGCTGCTCTCAGCTTTCCGGAACTCACCAGATATCAGGTCCTGACCAGTGGTGGGGTTCAGCCAGTTCTCACCTATTCTGCCAAACCGGTTGCTAATTTTAGGTTGGGAGAGGGAAGAAAGGCAGCGGCCGCCCTGAAGGACATAGAATCAGTTGTTAATTTATTCGAATCCCACCACTGGTCCTGACCCACAGTTTGAGAAACACTGGCGTAGGCAGAGGCGTCATCCAGGCGGAACGGCCCGGTACGCCGTTCCGCTAGTTCTGCGGAGGGCCCGGGCCGCGCCGCCTCTCCAGAGGACGGGCGAGCTGCTGCTGGGCCCGCCCTCCCTCCCTTGCGTCCTGAATCGCTCTAAAATGGAGCGATTCCGGCACAGTGAGGCTTGGGGAGGCGTGGCAGCCCTCCGCCATAGGGGTGGAGGGCTGTCAATCATCCGGGCCTTCCGCTTCCTGGCGCGCCCGGATGACATCACTGGGCGTAGGTTATTATATTCATTTACATTGAGTTGCAAGCTAAAAACTGAAAAATAAAATGAAACAAACCCTAGGTGTTTTTTTTTTTTTAACGATCTCTTTCTCCCAGACAGACCTTCTACACATGAAGACCTGCTGAGGCTCACGTTTGGAGATAAAACTGTTTTGGGACATGGGAGACGACAGTCTCTGTGTTTGAGCCAGGCTTTGTAACTCCCTTCTTAGAGACGTCCACCCGCCCTTCCTGATGCCCTTCTACTGCTGTGTGAAGGACTGTCCTTTTTGGCAGGCAGAATGAGTGAGGGGCTTTCTAGATTATAGCTCCTGCTCTTAGCCATTACAGCAGATTCTCTCAGGAGAATGCTTTTGATGTGGGGGAAAGAAATCAGATTTCAGAACCTATCGCCACTGTTATCATGACTTTTCAGGCTTTCGTGAAACTTAATTGGCTACTGTTGCCAAAAGGGATACAATAAAAGATGAGGCCGACTTCTCAAATTACTGAGGTGCAGGTGGAAGTTCATGAGTTACCTGAAGATATGGAGAGACATAATGATGGAATTGGAACTGTAATTAGGAGGCATTCGGTACTGCAGTCATCCATCGTACCCCAAGGTTGGAAACCTCTATAATCAGGAGAAGCTGAGTCTAATCAGTTTGTATTCCTTTGGTAGTTCACTTCCTCCAGGTCACGGGATTTGCCAACCTACACCATTTCAGACATGGAGGCTGCAGACCTGTATGCACTTACCTGTTGTGTGGGTCCTATTGAACTCAGTGGGGCTTCTACAAGGATATGCACAGATATGTGCCTGTAAGTATGCACTGAGGTGAGAGAATAGAAGGCAAAGCAGATGCCAGGAAGAGACAAGCACGAAAGAATTCCATTGCTATGGATCAAACCCAGCATTTGTCTGTAGAGCCCTTTGTCCCCAGCAGTGGTCAGCCAAATGTTAATGCTGTATTGCAGTGGTTCTCTGTAAAAAGCTACGGGGCACAGTTTTGAGAATGGCAATCTATCCAGGACCAGGACCAGGAGCCACTGGAAGTGAGGGCATGGCCGGAAGTGCCGTCATTGTGACACCAGAGCTGATGCTTTCCTGAGAAGGCAGCTGTAAGCTGGGTGATTTCTCAGCCGTTATCCAATAATGAATTGTTAGGTAATGTTGCTCTTGTGCTGTGCTGTGGCTGTTACGATAGACTGGAGTGCATGTTTTGTGATCTCTGTCTCTCTCATTATTACGTTTCTTTTGCGTCACCCGGGTCCTGCTCCCTGCTGTCAGGGTTGGAGTCCTTCTGTCACAGGCAAGCTAGCATTTGCACCAGTCTACGTTAAACTGCTGCTGCTGGGCTTTCCGACCGGAAGGTTGGGAGTTCCAGACTGCATGACGGAGTGAGCTCCCGTTGCTTGTCCCAGCTCCTGCCAACCTAGCAGTTCGAAAGCACCTCAGTGCAAGGAGATAAATAGGGACCACTTCAGTGGGAAGAGAACGGCGTTCCGTGCACTACGGCGTAGAGTCATGCTGGCCACATGACCACGGAAGCTTGTCCTCGGACAAAACGCTGGCTCTACAGGCTTAGAAACGGAGATGAGCACCGCCCCCTACAGTCGGTCACGACTAGACCATTCGGTCGTGGGGAAACCTTTACCTTTTACACACAACTGCCCCTCATCCTTGGCCAGCTGGGCTTTTATAGGCACTTGCTCTGCCTCCTCTGGGCCAGCTTCACCCCTCCTATCCCTTCAAGCGATACCCCTCCCGGTTTCCCTCCTGCCTTCCCTGATTGTGTCTCTCTCCTGGGGCTCAGGTGTCCCCAGTCGAAGGAGGTCTCTCTCCAGGCTGCTTCCCCAGCTGCTTCTCAGTTGAAGGCTGGGCCGGCAGTGTGGTGGGTGGATGATGCCCGGCTGTCTGTGGGTCAGCCAGGTGGGAGGTGCAAGATCCATCAGAGTGCACAGCCAACGCCAGGGGCAGCCCAGGTGCCAGGCCGGCATCAGCTGTGCACTCAGGCTGTGTCGCATCAGGAGCAAGCAGCTGAGCCTTCGTAGTGCGGCAGGCTGGGTCTGGCCCTGATGACGGGTGGCAGCCGCTGGCAGGAAGCCCACCATGCATATTGAAGCCTACCACGCCTGCCATTGAAAGGGGTTGGGGCTTGCAGGGCCGGGCTGTGGACTATTCGCCACTGCCGCTGCTGAGCAATAAATTCGAGTCCCGTGAGGCTCCCCGACATCTCTCCCAAACCTCCTGTCACCACAGCATTCAGTACAGCCTGCTTGGGCGCAGCTGCATGCTATAGTGGGGAAAACCATAGGATTGGGCTGTTAATGGATGCTGAGAGAGTGCTGTGCACTGTCACTGCACTATTAGTGCCTCATTCCAAATTTCTGCCAAGGCTTGCCCAGCCGTATGGATTTGTACCATGTATGTGCCAAACATACAGCAGTATATAAATCCAATAAATAAATATTATATTCCCTCTTTTGACAGGCATCTGGAGTACTGAATCTTTCCTTATTCCAGCGTTCCTCAAACTGTGGGTCGGAACCCATTTGGTGACTTGATGTCAGGTGGGTCCCGGAAAGCTGGGAGCAGCCATCTTGGAAGCTGCAGACTTCACTCTTGCCATATTCCTTTTGTGAGTGTTAACAGTTTGAATTCTCAAGTGAGGTTTTTGTTTGTTTGTTTTTAAATGTGTTATAGTTCATTGCTTTTACATCATATTTTGTCCTCATCTTGCTTTCTGTCAGGGATGTTTCAAGGTTGTGCAATTCCTGCAGTCCAAGAAGGCCAGTTTGCATTCCAGGCGTGTCGTTTTACTATGTCACAGTGATGGCACTTCCTGCTTGAGGATGTTACTTCTGGCTGTGACATCTCTTTAGGTTAGTTACGTCCAGTGGTGGTATCTAAAGCGGGAGGAACTGGTACGCTGGGCGGGACTTACATGTGATTGGCTGCCCGTCCATTCAGTTCCGCTGCCTACCCGCCTGCTGCGCGGGCTGCCCTGGCCTCGGAGGGGGCGCCTGCTCGCTGGGGGGGGACGGGTGAGGGGCGCGCTGGGTGCCTGGGCGAGCAGCGGTGGGGTGCGCCAACCGGGGGCACCCTGCGCGGCGGGCGGGCAGGCGGCAGAAAGGAACGGATGGGCTGCCAATCAACCGTACTTCCTGCCCAGCGTTCCAGTTCCTCCCGCTTTAGATACCACCACTCAGTGATGTCATTCAGGGGGAACGGAACGGGCGTTCCGGATCCTAACGGGCTCTGTGGCTGGTTCCGGGTTCCCAACAAGTGCCAATCAAAAGTGAGTTCCTGTTCCTAAATCATTTGAATGACACCACTGCCACCACTGGTTACATCACCACTGGTTACATCACATCACTTCCGACAAGAGTGCCATTCTAAAACGTGGGTTCTGGTCTAAAAAGTTTGACAGCCACTGCTGTACTGCTGCCCTGTCGTACACTGCTGTACATGCTGTCTGGGGCAGATGTAATTTGGATTTGCCTACTCCATTGGGGTGTTGATGTACAGAGGAAGTGGAGCAAGGTTCCATCTTTACAAGCTGATTATTCTCAATACCATTATTCCAGTCTGGCATGGCAATTTATGTGCTATCCTCTCTTTTCCCCCTCAGAGAACACAGGATTAAGCACATATGTCATTGATGTAGTGGATGTATTCCATTAAATTTTTTCTCACATCTCACCAATTTCAGCTTATCTCCCTCTGCTCGGCATGTGTCTGTGTCATCCCATGATAGATTCAGCACAAATCGCGTTGTCCCCTTCTTTCTACGTGTGGAATTGAAAGATGACTGAATGCATTATAAGGACACGATGGTCTAATTGTAGAATCTTTTTTTTATCTGGAGTTTGTTCTTAGGGCTTACCTTGGTCAGTCGTTTAATTGAATTGGATAGTGACAACATGCTGACATTGTTAAGGCTAATGGCCCGCTGATTTACAAGACAAGGCACATTTACGAGCAAATGGATTTTTGTAATTATTCCACCGAACAATGAAAATAACAATTTGTACTTTGATCCGCAACCTCTGAAGGCACATACTTTATCCTTGCTTTAGCAATCGGAATCATGTTCCCTTCCACAAACCTGCTGATTGCTCTGGAGGTGCTTTCCCAGAGAGAGAGATCAGGTGGACATTGTATTTGTATAATGTCCAAAGGAAGATGCCGAAGGAAGACGTTGAGGTTTTTGCTGGGGAGCATGGCAGGGACGTTGGGTGGGAGAGGGTGTTCCTATACAGCAGGCACAGATTTGAGCAGCCCCATAGGGGTGGTTAGCGCCTACCCCGGGGTAAGGGAAGAAATGTGCCCCTTGGAGGCTCTAGCCTGCTCCCAAACTGCACTGGATATAGCGCAGGGCAGCCTGTTCCAGCACAGGTTAGGATTGCACCCTCAGTCTACATTGGGCTAATTGTACTGTTTAGATTCTGACAAGTTAAAATAATTTATTTGAGTACGAAGACCCCTCTGCTGAGCTGAGGTCTAGGAGCCCAAGAGGATTCGCAATTGTTAACAGCAGTGACAAACTGTATAAGCGAGATGTCTGGATAAATTGCTACTGTTCCCAAGGCTATTCCTGTTAGGAGGAAACCCTAACATGAAACCCTAACAAGGCGTTAATGCAGCACTGCTAGTAAAATATACTTGCCTATCCTGTCCAAAGCTCTGGACTAATGGTGCATCCCAACCTTTTCCCGATGTTTATCCGACAGGTGTTTGTAGAGAAGTGGATACAATGGAGGCTTCCGAAGACAGCCTGGGGAGAAGCCAGCAGCGAGAAAAACTTTTAAGCTAATTTTGAAAAAATAAGCAGATGTTAAAACGTCTGGTCTACGTTTATACTTCAAGTGAGTGATATATGATCTCATTGCAAGAACATAAGAACATAAGAAGAGCCCTGCTGGATCAGGCCAAAGGCCCATCTAGTCCAGCTTCCTGTATCTCACAGCGGCCCACCAGGTGCCCCAGGAAGGCATGAGACTACAAGATGCTTGCATCCTGTTGCCACTCCCTTGCACCTGGTACCAGTAGCCCATCACCTATGTAAGGAGGTTGCACAATCCATCATTGCCTATAGCCCACGATGGACCTTTCCTCCAGATATCTGTCCAATCCCCTCTTGAAGGCATCAAGACCAGATGCCATCACCACCTCCTGTGGCAAGGAGTTCCACAGATTAACTACCCGCTGGGTAAAAAAGTACTTCCTTTTATCTGTTTTAACTCTCCCAACCCTCAGTTTTAGCGGATGCCCCCTGGTTCTGGTGTTGTGAGAGAGGGAAAAGAACATCCCTCTATCAACTCTATCCCTTCCATGCATAATTTTGTATGTCTCAATCATGTCCCCCCTCAGGCGCCTTTTTTCTAGACTGAAGAGCCCCAAACGCTGCAGTCTTTCTTCATAAGGGAGGTGCCCCAGCCCCGTAATCATTTTTGTCGCTCTCTTCTGCACCTTTTCCAACTCCACTATGTCCTTTTTGAGATGCGGCGACCAGAACTGGACACAATATTCGGTGCGGCCTTACCATCGATTTGTACAATGGCATGATAATATTGGCTGTTTTATTCTCAACCCCTTTTTTAATTACCCCGAGCATGGAATTGGCTTTCTTAATTGCTGCCGCACACTGGGTCGATACCTTCATGGAATTGTCCACCAGCACCCCAAGATCTCTCTCCTGAGCTGTCACAGACAGCTCAGAACCCATTAGCCTATAGGTGAAGTTTTGGTTTTTGGCCCCAATGTGCATCACTTTACATTTGTTTACGTTGAAACGCATCTGCCATTTGGCTGCCCATTCCCCCAACTTGGAGAGATCCTTCTGGAGCTCTTCACAATCCTCTCTGGTTTTCACCACCCGGAAAAGTTTTGTGTCATCTGCAAACTTGGCCACCTCGCTGCTTATCCCTGTCTCTAAGTCATTTATGAATAAGTTGAAAAGCACGGGCCCCAAGACAGATCCCTGGGGCACTCCACTTTTCACCTCTCTCCATTCTGAAAATTGCCCATTGACCCCCACTCTCTGTTTCCTGGCCCTCAACCAATTCTGGATCCATAAGAAGACCTGCCCTCTTATTCCCTGACTGTGAAGTTTCTTCAGCAGCCTTTGGTGGGGGACCGTGTCAAACGCCTTCTGAAAATCCAGGTATATGATATCCACAGGTTCACCCACATCCACGTGCCTGTTGACCTTTTCAAAGAATTCCAAAAGGTTTGTGAGGCAAGACTTACCCTTACAGAAGCCATGCTGACTTTCTTTTAGCAGTACTTGTTCCTCTATGTGTTTTAGGATTTTATCTTTGATGAGGCTTTCCACCATCTTACCCGGAACAGACGTTAGGCTGACCGGCCTGTAGTTTCCAGGGTCCCCCCTTCTCCCTTTTTTAAAGATTGGCGTGACATTGGCTATCCTCCAATCCTCTGGCACCGTGGCCGTTTGAAGGGACAAGTTGCATACTCTAGTTAAGAGGTCAGCAACTTCGTTCTTTAGTTCCTTAATAACTCTTGGATGTATACCATCTGGGCCTGGTGACTTATTTATATGTAGTTTATCAATTTGATCTAAAACATCTTCCTTATTCACCATTATCTGCTTTAATTCCTTAGTTAGGAAGGGCTGTTCGGGCTGTGGTATCTGCCCAAGTTCTTCTGCTGTGAAGACGGACGCAAAGAATTCATTTAATTTCTCTGCAATCTCCAAATCCCCTTTGATCTCATCTTTCCCTCCCTCACCATCCAGCGGGCCAACCGCCTCTCTGGCTGGTTTCCTGCTTCTAACATATTTGAAGAAGCTTTTATTATTCCCCTTTATGTTGCTAGCCATGCGTTCCTCAAACGCTTTCTTGGCCTCCCGTATCACCTTCTTACTTGTCTTTTGCCAGAGTTTATGTTCCTTTTTATTCTCCTCACTGGGGCAAGACTTCCATTGACGGAAAGAAGCTTCCTTGCTCTTTACAGCTTCTCTAACTTCGTTTGTCAGCCATGCAGATACCCTCCTGGACCTTGTTGAACCCTTCTTTCTTTGCGGTATACACTCCCGCTGGGCGTCTACTACTGTCACTTTAAACAGCCTCCACGCAGCCTGGAGGGATTGGACTCTTTTTACCTTCCCTTTCAATTTCTTCCTAACTAGCCTCCTCATCTGAGGGAAATCTGCCCTTCGAAAGTCCAGGGTTCTTGTGTCAGATTTGCTCTGCACTCTTTCCTGGACATGCATGGCAAAACCAATCGCAGCATGGTCACTGTTCCCCAATGGCTCAGTAACACATACATCCCTCACTAAGTCCCGAGTGCCACACAATATTAAATCCAGAGTCGCCTGTCCTCTGGTCGGCTCCATGACTAGCTGCTCTAAGGCACAGTCATTCAACACATCAAGGAATCCGGTCTCTCTTTCTTGACCAGAGCAGCAGTTGACCCAGTCAATATGAGGATAATTGAAGTCCCCCATGATTACAATCCTGCCTCTCTTGGTCACTGCCCTGATTTGTTTCCTCATTTCAAGGTCACCTTCAAGTTTTTGGTCGGGAGGACGATAGCACACCCCCACTATTACATTGCTCTTACGGCCTGGTAGTTTAACCCACAGTGACTCCACGGAGGAGTCCGGCCCACCTTCAGTTTCTACTCTGCTGGATTCTATCCCTTCTTTGATATAGATGGCCACCCCTCCGCCAACACGCCCTTCCCTGTCCCTCCTATAGAGTTTATAGCCTGGAATTGCAGTATCCCACTGATTCTCTGCATTCCACCAGGTTTCCGTTATACCTACTATATCAACGTTTTCCCTAGCCACCAAACATTCCAGTTCCCCCATCTTTGCTCGGAGACTTCGGGCATTCGCATAATAACACCTATATATGGGGTTCTGTAACGAGGGACTGTTTTTTGATCCCTTTCCCCCTCCTCTCTTTGTACTGGACAAACTATCACTTACACTCAGGTTTGACGTTCTAATTCCTACTCCTCCATTGCTCTTTGGTACTCCTCCACCCTCCTCTTCCCGTAGGGATGAGGAGTTCCGAACCGGACGCCACTCGGCTCCTGTCGGCTTTCCCCCAGGGATCAGTTTAAAAGCTGCTCTGCCACCTTTTTAATATTAAGCGCCAGCAGCCTGGTTCCATTTTGGTTCAAGTGAAGCCCGTCCCTCTTGTACAGGCCTGGCTTGTCCCAGAATGTTCCCCAGTGCCTAACGAATCTAAACCCTTCCTCCCGACACCACCGTCTCATCCACGCATTGAGACTCCTGAGCTCCGCCTGCCTAGCTGGCCCTGCACGTGGAACTGGTAGCACTTCTGAGAACGCCACCTTGGGGGTCCTGGCCTTCAGCGTCCTGCCTAGCAACCTAAATTTGGCTTCCAGGACCTCCCGGCTACATTTCCCCACATCGTTGGTGCCAACATGCACCACGACCGCTACCTCCTCCCCAGCACTCCTAACCAGCCTACCTAGACGAGACGTGATGTCCGCAACCTTCGCACCAGGCAGGCAAGTCACCGTGCGGTCCACACATCCGTCGCAGACCCCCCTCTCTATATTCCTAACTATAGAATCGCCTACAACAAGGAGACCGCAACCCCCCTCCCGCCGAGGAGCATCCTTAGTGCGACTGGATGCGGGCTCGTCGCTGGAAGAAGGGCCCCCCGCTGGGGGATTGATTCCCTCTGTTCCAAGCTGACGTCCTCCAGCCCTGAGACTCCTTTCCCCAGCAGCTGAGGAGCTGCCCTTCTGAGGGTGGGACGAATCCTGCAAGTCCCCGGATGTCTCACAATGGACCCTCACTGCCTGCCTCTGCTTCTCCAGGTCCGCAACCAAGGCCTCTAGGGAGCAGATGCGTTCCCTGAGTGCCTGGAGCTCCTTGCACCGAGGACACACCCAGGACTTATGCCCCAGAGGCATATAGTCATACATGTGGCACTCTGTGCAAAACACTGGATAGCCCCCGCCCAACTGCTGGCTACCTGGCTTCATCTCTCTGTTTATTTAACAGAGAGATGCGCAAGCATTTTGCGCAGGAGACATGTGCATGGAGATATTTTCATGTGCCCATTTTCGGAGTGCAACCCTATCCTGGAGTTTAGGACCGCACAGTTAGGCCAGAAAAGTTTGGCCAGCACAAGGGACACTGTAAAGTGTCCCCTGCTAACTGGGCAAGAGGCACTTTTTCAAGTGGTGTCTTCTTATATTTAGCAGGGGGAGAGCAATTGTCCCTCATCACCCCAGCGCAGTGTCTTTCTCGTGGCTGTTGCTTGGGGTGTTCTCCATTCTTTTAGATTGTGAGCCCTTTTGGGACAGGGAGCCAGTTAACTTTAATGTTATTATTTGCCTGTGAACCGCTTTCTGAATTTTGTGTTGAAAAGCGGTATATAAATACTAGTGATTGATTGATTGATAAAGTGCCTTTAGACCACCCTTGGAGTCAGAGAGGCCAGCACACAGGCGTGGCCATCCTCCCTGACTATGAGGGTGGTCCAACCGCGCTTTACAGTGGTCCTTGTGCCGGTCAAACTTTGATGGCCTAACAGTGCCGGCCTAACTCCAGGTTAGGATTGCACTCTGAAGCTATTCATTCCTACAGAAATGAAGCCTTCCGCCCTTCTTCTGGTTTTAGTTTCCTCCTGTTTCCTGAGCACCATGTGCCTCAATGGCTATGCTTGTACTGAAGTGGGGAGGCACCTAGGTGCTCCTGTTTGTTCAAGTCGAAAGCAAAGGAAGCGTTGGTGGTAGAATACAAATGAGTCGATTGTCGCCCCCCCGCCAACATCATTGTGTAAACCCCTCCCCCCCTGTGCACGTCACCCCTGCGCATCTGGAATGGTTCCGAATTAGAGCCAAATGCACACGGGGATGTGGCTTACCTGTAGGGGCAGGAACCTGAGGCCGGGTGAAAGGATGATGTCCCGCGTCATCGCGTCCCCTCCGTGCCTATGCAGTTACCCCCTTCCTCGTGCATGCACAGCTCTGGCCCTGGAAAGGGCTCCATTTGGAGCCCAACGGGAACCAAGTCAGGCAGGGGGCCTGTTCTGCTGTGCTTGCTGTGCAACGATGAGCCCCAACACCCTCTACCCCTGGTGGAGATGGTGGAAACCCGCAACTCTGCAATGAAAGGTGGCAATTGATCCCCCCAGTGCCGGCATCGCTACGCCAGTGCACAGGGGATGTTGGGAGGGTCCATCTTTGCTCCAGTCACTGCTCTGAGCAGTCCAGCAGTGAGCACAGGGCGCCGCCCTGCAGAGAGTGCGGCAAACTTGCAGAATGCCAGGGGTGGCCTCTGCCCTCGCACTGGCCTTGCAGTGCTGCTGCCTCAAGTCTTAGCTCACTTACCCACTGTGTA
>JAJKFI010010959.1:0-17473 GCA_029204185.1 Lerista edwardsae
GGTAACTTTCCACCTACTTGACATGAAAGGAGATGGGTCAGTTGATTGTTATTCAAACTGGTACATGTAAACCATTGGTGGGTGTCCCTCGTGGGGTCCCGTGGAAGTCCAATAACGGAGGAAAGTTTCTTTGTCTCGAGGTCCGATTCCATCAGGGGCCAGGAGGCTGCACTCCAGCAGTTTGAAGCAGGGCGTGGGCCGCAGGAGCCTCAAAAAGGGCATAGTGGAGCTGAAAAGGGTGCAGAAGAGAGCGACAAAAATGATTACGGGGCTGGGGCACCTCCCTTCTGAAGAAAGACTGCAACGTTTGGGGCTCTTCAGTCTAGAAAAAAGGCGCCTGAGGGGGGCATGATTGAGACACAAAATTATGCACGGAAGGGATAGAGTCGATAGAGGGATGTTCTTTTCCCTCTCTCAAAACACCAGAACCAGGGGGCATCCGCTAAAACTGAGCATTGGGAGAGTTAAAACCGATCAAAGGACGTACTTTTTTACCCAGCTGGTAGTTAATCTGTGGAACTCTCTGCTGCAGGAGGTGGTGATGGCATCTGGTCTTGATGCCTTTAAAGGGGGATTGGACAGATTTCTGGAGGAAAGGTCCATCCTGGGCTATAGGTAATGATGGATTGTGCAACCTCCTTACAAAGGTGGTGGGCTACTTCAGAGTACCGGGTGCAAGGGAGTGGCAACAGGATGCAAGCCTCCCAGGGGCACCTGGTGGGCCGCTGTGAGATACAGGAAGCTGGACTAGATGGGCCTTTGGCCTGATCCAGCGGGGCTCTTCTTATATTCTTATGTTCTTAAGGGCACAATCCCGAAGGGGACGTAGCGCCTACGCAATGTGGTGATGCTCCCGCCATGGGGCTGGAGGCAGTGCTGGTCAGGGAGGTTGGGCACCAAGCCACCGCTGTGCCAGCCAAGCTCGGGCGGGAGAGTTGAACATGTGCAGAGATGTTCGGGGGGAGGGCAGGCTGGCCAGGGAGTGGTGTGTTTGGGGGATTGGGCCCTTCGGCCGAATCCAAGGGCTCCTCCCCAGGCCTTGCAGTCCTCATTCAAGCCAGGCAGCCTCCTCAGTTCTGCACCCACCATTTTGCGGGAGCAGATCCGAGGAGCACATGGGGAGGCTGGAGCCGCCCCTGGTACAAGTGCCCCTCCTTGTGCCAGGGAGGCTCCAGGCACCTCTGAGCTGCGCTGGATTCAGCACAGACCTGCTGGCCGGCCTGCTCCAGCACAGCTGAGGATTGCGCTGCGCATGAGTGGCTGAAGCCAAGGCTGGAGGGTTGTCAGGCGCCGGTTTGTGCTGCAACTTGGAAGTCAGGAAGCTCCCAAGATGGGATTTGCTGACCAAGCAATTTGCATGGCCATCATGGGACTTTCCAACAAGAAAGGAAGAGCCTCTCAATCCAAGTGAGAATTGCGCCCTCAAAGGTGCATCTTCCAAGGTGTACCAAGAAAGGAAGGGGATTCAAAGGGACGATGCTGTATTTGATTGCTAAAACTGGGGGCCAGGTAGCGGTGAACAGATTGGTGGCTGGGGGAGGAAGGTGGTAGACCACATCTTTGGCCAAGTTGGCATGAATGGCGGTTACCTTGGCTGCTGCTGCAGTTTATCTAGCTGGCCACGGCTGAAGGAGAAGCCAGAGGAGAGTCTGTCCACCCGTTCTAGCCAGCTGCTGAGGTGAAGAGGAAGGGCCTGGAGGGGCCCCAAGATGTCACCAGGCCCCACGATGGGTATCTGGGTCAGCTGCAGAGCACTGTACCCCTGGCACGGCATGGCTGGCAGTCATGACTATTACTGAAAACAATTTTTTCATGAGGGTGCCAAAAATCTATGGGCCCCACGTGCGAAACGCCTTTGGCAAACCACTGAAGACATGCCCGGGACAAGAGTGGGAGTGTTGCTGGAACTGACCCAGGGCGCAGTCCTAACCTGGAGTAAAGCTAGTGAAGTTTGGCCTGCACAACGACTTGCGTAAAGTGTGTTCGGACCACTCTCATAGTCAGGAGCAATGGGTAGGTCTGTGTGCTGGCCTCTCTGACTCCAAGAGTGGTCCAATCGTACTTGACGGTGTCCCTTGTGCCAGCCAAAGTTCGCTGGCCTAGTTGTGCCGGCCGAACTCCAGGTTAGGATTGCGCTCCCAGTGACATCAGACAAAGACATTTGCTTTGCTAGTCCTGCTATTGATGATGGAACTGCAATCCCCAATCGCAGAAGTGATTTTCTCCCCTAGAATTAGGGCAAGCACTGTAATTAGCTCACTTCTCCAAAGATCCAGTTCTTTCCCAGAAGGTGCAAACAAGAAATAATCCCCAAGCAAGTCTAAAATGCACATAAATGTACCACTGACATTAAGATTGGGGTCAAGAGGCAGGCAGGACTCCATCCATTTGAACCCTTTCTCACACCCCTTCTAGACACCAGACTTCAAGGGCGCAATCCTAACAAACACTCCAGCACTGACCTAGCTGTGCCAATGGGGCGTGTTCTGCATTCTGCAACGGAGTAGCAGTCACGGAGGCCTCCTCAAGGTAAGGGAATTTCCCATTACCTTGGATCCGCATTGCCCTTATATTGCTGCTGGCAAGTCGGTTAGGATTGTGCCCCAAGTCTTTCCCCACCTACTAGCATTCAAGGCTAGCGTTTCTAACACTATTGAGAGTGATGATGTGGTGGATCATTACTCCTTTCAGAAATGCATAGGTAGAATTAGCTGTCATGGGCACAGGGATGCTCTAATCAGGACAGGACTGGAAATGATGCTATAGAAAGACAAAGCAGATTCTAGCACTCGAGGGAAGGTTTTCAGCCAGCATGGCAGAGCCTATTCTGTTCTTGTTACTGCTACTCCTCCTCCCGCATATAGTCAGCAGAGGGCATGCGGCCAAGTGCACAGGAAACGATCCTGTGCATATTCCACAGGAGTGGTATCAGCCGGGGGACATCCTCATTGGCGGGATTGTATCTCATGTCCACTACTTCTTACCCGGATATTCTTTCAAGAAACACCCTTCTCAAGAACAGGCGAAGAACCTTCTACTGTAAGGAATCATCTTTCTTCTCCAAAGCAGGATGAAACTTTTTTTGAGTTGATTGATTTCTATGTTCAAGGGACTGCAAACAATTGGTATTTTGAAGGACTGGGGGTAATCCTAATTGAATAGATGTCATTGTTCAGTCGCTAAGTCATGTCCGACTCTTCGCGACCCTATGGACCGCAGCATGCCAGGCCTCCCTATCCTCCACTAGCTTCCGAAGTCCGCCCAATTTCATGTTCATCACTTCGGTGACACTGTCTAACCATCTCATTCTCTGCTGCCCCCTTCTCCTTTTGGCTTCCATCTTTCCCAGCATGAGGGTCTTTTCTAAAGAGTCCTCTCTTCTCAGGAGGTGGCCAAAGTATTGGAGCTTCAGCTCAAATTTGTCCTTCCAGGGAGCGATCAGGCTTGACTTCCTGTAGGGTTGCCTGATTGCATCTCCTTGCAGTCCAGGGGACTCTCAAGAGTCTTCTCCGACACTGTAATTCAAAAGTATATATTCTTCGGCGCTCTGCCTTTCTTATGGTCCATCTCTCACAGCCATACATTGCTACTGGGAAAACCATCGCTTTGACTATGCGAACCTTTGTTGGCAGGGTGATGTCTCGGCTTTTTATTAAGTTGTCTAGGTTCGCCGTAGCTTTCTCCCCAAGAAGTAGACGTCTTTTAATTCCATGGCTACAGTCACCATCTGTGGTGATCTTGGAGCCCAGGAAGATAAAGTCTGTCACTGCTTCCTTTTATTCCCCTTCTATTTGCAAGGAAGTGATGGGAGCAATTGCCATGATCTTAGTTTTTTTTTTTATGTTGAGCTTCAAGCCAATGTTTGCACTTTCCTCTTTCACCCTCATCAGAAGGTTCTTTAGGTCTTCCTCATTTTCTGCCATTAGAGTGGTGTCGTCTGCATATCTGAGGTTGTTGATATTTCTCCCAGCAACCTTGATTCCAGCTTGTGAGTCATCCAGCCCTGCCTTTCTCATGATGTACTCTGGATATGTTAAATAAGCAGGGTGACAGTATACAGCCTTGTCATACTCCTTTCCCAATTTGAAACCAATCAGTTGTTCCATGTCCAGTTCTAACTGTTGCTTCCTGGCCCACATACAGGTTTCTTAGAAGACAGATCAGGTGGTCTGGTACTGCCATCTCTTCAAGAACTTGCCACAGTTTGTTGTGATCCACACAAGCAAAGGCTTTAGCATAGTCAATGAAGCAGAAGTAGATGTTTTTTCTAGAACTCTCTTGCTTTCTCTGTGATCCAGGGAATGTTGGCAATTTGATCTCTAGTTCCTCTGCCTCTTCGGAAACCAGCTTGTACATCTGGTAGTTCTTGATTCACATACTGCTGAAGCCTAGCTTGTAGGATTTTGAGCGTCACCTTGCTAGCACGCGAAATGAGCACGCAAAATCTGATTTAAGACATATGTGGAGGGCCTAGTGGTTTTCCCTACTTTTTTTGAGTTTATGCCTGAATTTTCCAACAAGAAGCTCCTGATCTGAGCCACAGTCAGCTCCAGGTCTTGTTTTTACTGCCTATGTAGAACTCCTCCATCTTTGGCTGCAAAGAATGTAATCAATCTGATTTCAGTGTAGACCATTTGGTGAAGTCCATGTGTACAGTCGCTGTACGTGTTGCTGGAAAAGGGTGTTTGCTATGACTAATGTGTTCTCCTGATAAAATTCAGTCAGTATTTGCCCTGCTTCATTTTGTACTTCCAGACCAAACTTGCCTGTTATTCCTATTACTTCTTGACTGCCTACTTCAGCATTCCAATCCCCAATGATGTGGAAATCTTTTTGTGTGTGTTAATTCCGGAAGGTTTTGTAGGTCTTCATAGAAAAGGTCGACTTCTTCCTCTTCAGCATCAGTGGTTGGGGCATAGACATTTGCCTTGGATCCGAATTGAAATCATTCTATCATTGTTGAGGTTATACCCCAATACTGCTGTTCTCACTCTCTTGTTCACTATGAAGGCTACTCCATTTCTTCTAGGGGATTCTCCCATTCCTGTCCATTTTAGTTCACTAACTCCCACCATGTCAATGTTCAGTCTTGACATCTCGCGTTTGACCACATCTAGCTTATCTTGATTCATAGATCTGACGTTCCAGGTTCCTATGCAGTATTGTTCTTTGCAGCATCACACTTTCCTTTCACTTCCAGACACATCCACAGCTGAGCTTCCTTCGGGTTTTGGCCCAGCTACTTCACTCTTTCTGGAGCTACTAGTACTCATGTTCTGCTCTTCCCCAGTAGCATAATGGACACCTTCCGACCTGAGGGGCTCATCTTCCAACGTCGTATCGCTTAGCCTTTTCGTACTGTAATCCATGGGGTTTTCTTGGCAAGAGTACTGGAGTGGGTTGCCATTTCCTTCTCCAGCGGATCACGTTTAGTCAGAACTCTCTACTATGACCTGTCCATCTTGGGTAACCCTACATGGCATATAGCTCACAGGTTCATTGCGCTACTCAAGCCCCTTCGCCACGACAAGGCAGTGATCCATGAAAGGGGGCTTTTCTTTTCTGGAGAGCTCCTCATCTAAAATGTTTAAAATGTGGCTTGAGTTTTCAAGCCATGGATTAAAACACATTGTGGCATTTAGAGCGCAATCGTACGCAGCGCTGGAATGGCAGGGCCAACAGTCCTGCACCATATCCTAGCACTGCTTGGGGAGGCTGGAGCCTCCCCATGGCAAGGGCATTTTCACCTGACCATAGCCTCCAGCCTCCCCTATGCGCTCCTTGGATCCGAGGAGACCGCACAGCCAGATTCGGGGCCATGCTGCCTCCCAGGTGGGCTTATGTTTCAGCCTTTTGGCTGAATCCAGAGCCCGCTCACATCCCGACCACAACCTCCCTCCCTCCCTCCCTCCGCCAATCCTGTGTCCGTCTGGACAAGGAGCCTCCCTCATGCCAGCCGGCTTCGGGTGCAATGGCTGGGATTGTGCTGTCAGTCCTAGCCTAATGTTTCACTTTTGTCTGTGGAAAGCCTCTTCAGGGTGTTGCAAAAAATTGTGTATCTGCTGCTCACTGGGCTGAATAGCATCCCGTTTTAAGCGATGTCCAATTGGCCTCACTTGTTAGCCCAGCACAGACTATTTGCCAGCATCTGCTTGAATTTTAAAGGCATGCTCACCATTCAAATTGAAACATGACTTTAAGCCAAGTTAAACATGAACTTAAAGTGAAACCTGACTAACCTCACTGGATGGTCCCATTGACTTGAAGCAAGGCAGCTGAATCGGAAAGGGCCACTGTGGACCAGATTCACTGCGTAGTCCTAAGTAAGACAGACAAAGTAAGGCTGACATAGCAGAGCTGGATCCTAAAGCCCATTAGGAGGCAGCAGCAGCACAGTGCAGGACAAGGGGAGGTTTTCCCCTGACACACGTGTAAGCTCCGGTCGCCTGTATGGGTCTGCTCGGATCTGCACCTGCTGTTTTGCAGGTTCAGGTGCACGTGCGCAGGAGGATTTGGCACTGCGAGCATCCTGCGTCACAACCCCCATCGCTGCAAACTGCACCGCCAGTTACTCCCCCAGCACACCTCTGGAATGCCCTTGGTGAGGCCCTGCATTGGCTGAGCACCACCAACGCTTGACTGGCACAAGTCCAGCACTGCTGGCGGCTGCAGCGGCATCCGTGCATTGCGCCGGCCCAGCACCATACTGCTGATGCAGATACACTTGAAGGCACGTTCGCGACATCGCTCGGACAGCGCAAGAAGGTAGCGCTGGTGCAACGAGGGAACAGGATTGCACTCTCAGACACTATAGAATACCTCCTTGCAGCCGCTTACAGCCAGATCTTTTTTTTTTTTTTTTTGGCAGTGTGGTGACCAGGTTCTACCAGAATCTCTTGGCCTTGGCATTTGCAGTGGATGAGATCAATGAGAACCCCGAGATCTTGCCCAATGTCACTCTGGGGTTCCACATCTATGACAGCTACACTGTTGCAAGTATGACCTACCGAGTCACTCTAGACCTGCTCTTCAGATCGCGTAGATTTCTTCCCAACTACAGATGTGGCACCCAAAGGAATGTGATGGGAACCATTGGGGGGCGTGATTCTGATACCTCCTCATATATGGCGGACATCTTAAGTCTCTACAAGATTCCACAGGTGAGAGACATACAGAGAGTGGCATGGAGATTTTGCCACAATTCCCACAGATTTATCTTTTTCCAGTTTTTGATAATGACGTGGTTCTGAATGAAGAGTTTTAAGGTCCCCTCCTATCGGCGCTAGTGTTGGTGATAAACCCTTAGCAGAGAACGTTCAATAATCCAGTAATATCTCTAAACTATAACCCCATTTTTATTTTCAGTTTTCATACGTCTCGTCTGACTCAGCCAAGAATGAGCAAACTCGTTCCTTTTCCTTCTACTGCATGGTCCCCAACGAAGCCCTTCAGTACCAGGGAATTGTCCAGTTATTACGACATTTCGGCTGGAAATGGGTCGGACTTTTCATCATGGATTATGATGCCGGAGAACATTTCTTGCGAGTCTTTGAACCAATGCTCACCCAGATGGGAATCTGCTCAGCATTCACTGAAAGAGGTTTGATTAAAATTCCTACTGTGACTGTAAAGGAACTGATTGATATACTCATGAATATGTTTCCATTTTTCTTGGAGACCAAAGCCAATACCATTGTTATAGCTGGAGATTCAATGTCCACTGTATGGTTAGCAAATGCCATATGGGGGGCAAAAAGCTTTGGCCCTCTCATGTTTCCTGGATATAAAGTTCCTACTGGGAAAGTGTGGATCACGACAGCCCAAATTGATTTCACAAGCAACACCTATTTCAAAATGTTAAAGGTACAACCGTTCCGTGATGGCATGTTCCATGGCGCACTTTCCTTTGCAATCCACTCAAATGAGCATTTGGGATTCTCAGAATTTCTCCAGAATATAGACCCTTTGGAGGCAAGAAGAGATGGTTTCATCAAACATTTCTGGGAGCAAGCATTCAGCTGCACATTTCCAAAACGTGGTGTGCCACCAAAGAATACAGAAACGTGCACTGGGGAGGAGGACCTGGAGAGCCTGCCTGCACCTGTGTTCGAGACGGGGATGACTGGCCACAGCTACAGTATCTACAATGCTGTCCATGCTGTGGCACATGCCTTGCATCTGATTAACTTACCTAGGCACAGACACGGCCCCTGGGAGGATGGAGGAAAGCTGAACGTTGACCCCTGGCAGGTGAGAGCTTCCCACTCAGAATTAAATGCCATCGTAACTCCCATAGCATGGTGGGATGTGAGGCTTTGCTCTCCGAGTCGCAAGTGACTCTGCAGGCAAGGGGAGGGACCACTTTACTGAAGAGCTCAGACTTGCAAAACGTAATATTTTGCCCCCCTCTAGGAACAGTATTGTGTAGTACTGGCATCTAGTAGAAACCTGTATCCCCAAGGGAAGGGGCTGGGCCATGAATGGGGAGGGGGAGGCAGGAGCATTTCTGGATGGGGAAGGGGAAGGAAGGAGGGGCAGGCAGGGACAAGATCCAGCAGCAATGGCGCAAACCAGATCTCATTCCTGCTTTCTAAAACCTCCCCATTCCTTTTTCTGCACTTCATCAAATTAAGGGGCTTGTGTCCGAGGAGACCCAAAGGCGGGTGGTGTACCAGGAGCGAAGTGCAAGATGTTTCTCTTCTCTCCTGCAGTCTGTCCAATCGCACACAGGCCAACCTCGGACGCAGTGTCTTTTTGACAGGGCCCTGGTGGAGCGGACATGAAGGGGGTTTGTAAGTGATGTATTTTTTTAAAGCCATTGTCGTTCCATCAGTTCTCTTTGTCTTCCCACGCAGCTGCACTCACTTTTTCTGAGGATCTCCTTCAACAACACTTGTGGGGATGAAATTCATTTCAATGAACAGGGAGAATTAATAGCCGGATTGGATATCACCAACTTGATCACTTTCGAAAACGACTCCTACGTCCGAGTCAAAGTGGGGAGGGTGGACCCTCAGGCTCCCCCAGGGACAGAGTTCACCATTGATGGGGACAGCATTGAGTGGCATGAAGACGTGACTCAGGTAATGAACAGAATACGTTTGTTTCATGACAATGCATGGAGTTGCACTCTTGGTCACGTAAGCAAGAGAATGATATGTGAAGTAGAATTTCCGAAGAAAAGCCTTGCTGGATCAGGGGAATAAGAAGAAGAAGGGGGTAAAGGGGTTAAGGGCAGGGCGTCTAGTCTAGAGGGTAAACGCCACAGTCATGCCCGAAGATAAGATCCAAATGTCGCCAGTTGGAGAACACCGGAAGTTTCTGTGAGTGGCAGACCTTGAGAATTTGGCTGATTAGACCTGAGGTGTCTCCGGCTGCCTGTGAGAGAGGAATTGGGCTGGGCCAGCTGTTTCTTTGCTATGGCGAACCTAGACAACTTAATAAAAAGCCGAGACATCACCCTGCCGACAGAGGTTCACATAGTCAAAGCTATGGTTTTCCCAGTAGCAGTGTATGGCTGTGAGAGCTGGACCATAAGAAAGGCAGAACGCCGAAGAATAGATGCTTTTGAATTATGGTGTTGGAGAAGACTCTTGAGAGTCCCCTGGACTGCAAGGAGATGCAATCGGTCCATCCTACAGGAAGTCAAGCCTGATTGCTCCCTGGAAGGACAAATGCTGAAGCTGAAGCTCAAGTACTTTGGCCACCTCATGAGAAGAGAGGACTCTTTAGAAAAGACCCTCCTGCTGGGAAAGATGGAAGGCAAAAGGAGAAGGGGGAGGCAGAGGATGAGATGGTTAGATAGTATCACCAAAGTGATGAATATGAAATTGGGCAAACTCAGGAAGCTAGTGGAGGACAGGGAGGCCTGGCGTGCTGTGGTCCATGGGGTTGCGAAGAGTCGGACACGACTTAGCGACTGAACAACAACAACAAGCTGTTTCTTGGGGAGAGCAAGAAGTCATTTTTTCACCCGGCGGGAAGGCAATCGTGTGGCCCAGAAAGAAAGACTGGACTTGAAAGTGTCATCTGAATGTAGTAGTTCTTGCAAGGTTAGAACTTATTTGTGATTGTAAAAACCCTTTGGGTTTAGAAAAGCCTGCCTATGTATACCGCCTTGAATTAAAGTCAAAAGAGCAATCTAATGACCAAGAATGGCGGTATATAAATACTAAGTATTAAATACTCAGTATTCTATATTATTAACGTATTCCTAGCACCAGGGTTAAATAGGAGATCCAGGAGCAAACGCAGGGGGCTCAGAAATTTCCTGGGATCTTCAGTTTTCAGATCTCACCCATGCTCGCTGTGGGATGCTGGGGGCACTACCGTGGGTAAACAGCAGTAGCTGCTCTTACACGCCATACAGGCCAGGCCAAGGAATGCAATGAATACACGTATGGGAGCTCAGGGACACAGCAGCAGTGCTATGGCTGCAGCAGAAGTACGTTGGTTGAACTGGTGGTGACAGCATCTCGTCAAGATGCCTAGGATTGGGACTGGACAGATTTCTGGAGGAAAGGTCCATCATTGGCCAACAATAGCCATGATGGATTGTGCAACCTCCTTACATTGGTGGTGGGCTACTTTAGAGTACCGGATGCAAGAGGGTGGCAACAGGATCCAAGCATCTTGTTGTCTCATGCCTCCCTGGGGCACCTGGTGGGCCACTGTGAGATACAGGAAGCTGGACTAGATGGGCCTTTGGCCTGATCCAGTGGGGCTCCTCTCATGTTCTTACGTATGTTTCAGTACACACAGGATGCTTTCCGTTCTAGTGTGAGCCTCAATGTGATGATGCTCATTTCCTGCACCCCTAACCTGGAGTTAGACTGGCACAGTTAGGACAGCAAAGTTTGGCTGGCACAAAGGCCCCCCTAAAGCTTGTTTGGACCACTCTTGGAGGATGGTGCTCGTCTGTGTGTTGGCCTCTCTGAGTGGTCCAAATGGGGTCCCTTGTGCCAGCCAAACTTGGCTGGCCAAACTGTGCCAGCAGACTCCAGGTTAGAACGGTGCCCTGAATTATTATACATCTGCATGAGAGGGAGGAACTGAGAAGCCATCCCATGGTTTCTAATACTGGAAGTTACATTGGTATAGGGGTGGTATTGGTATGGGGGTGGTATACCTTTGTATACATCGTGCATTGCATGTGTGAAGAGCTTTCCCAGCTCTGTTTTGTTCCCTTCCTTCCCCCTTTGGAAAGGGGTCCCAAAGAAATTTTGTACCCCCTGCAAAAATTCCTCTCAAAGGCCCTGAAGGCCCATCTAGTCCAGCTTCCTGCATCTCACAGTGGCCCACAAAACTCCTCTGGGAGTACATAGACAACAAGATACCTTGATCGTATTGCCACTGTCCTGCAACACACCGAAATAATTTGGCTAGCACTCAGAAATAGGGTCTCTCTAAAACCATGAGGTTGCATTTAGTCATCATGGCTTGTAGGGCAAAAGAGACAAGAATCTCAATGTTCAGTTCTCCTTTTGCGGAAGGATAGGTGCCTCCCTTGTCTCTCTGCAATGAAAACTGCCCACCCGGTTCCAGCAAGAAAAGGAAGGAGGGGGAGAAATTTTGCTGCTATGATTGTGCTCCATGTCCAGAAGGAAAGATCTCAAACCACATAGGTAAGAGATGAATTGTTAAAAATATGGATTAGATTACATAAACATATTAGAAGCACACTTCACATCACTTGAGTGTGGAAGAACTTCAGCAGAAGATGGTAAACCTAATAAAAAGGAGGCTTCTGGTACAGGCACCCCCACATCGGCACTGCAGCTCTTGGGCTGACGGTACCAGTAGCTGATGGAGAGAGTCCGGCTGGTGCAGGGGAGGTTCTGACAGGAGGGAGGGGATGAGCAGGCCACAGGCATGCCGGCCTGGGGAGGGGATGGGGCTGGGACACGGCTGAGATGCTGGCAAACTGTGCCGGCCTCACTTCAGGATAGGACTGTGCCATGAATCAAATCCAAAGGCCATTCCATACCTGCTCCTCTGCTCTTTCCCAGTCCGGAAGAACTCAGGAGCTCCATTATTCAGCATCAAGTGCAATGTTTTCCTAAGAAAAGAAAAATAGATCAACAAATAGTCAGACTCATAGTTTGAGAGGGATCCTTAGAATGCAGTTCATTCTGTTGATGATGAGGATTGCAGATTTACAGTAAAACTGTGTTCCTCTTTCAGACCTGGACGACTGTATCAAGTGCCCAGAAGAACAATATCCAAACCAGGACCAAGATCAATGCATTCCCAAGATGTACAGCTTCCTCTCGTTCACAGAGTCTTTGGGCATTGTGTTCACTTTCCTGGCTCTCTTCTTCTCTCTGGTCACAGCACTGGTGCTCGGAATCTTCATTAAGCAAAGAGATACTCCCATCGTCAGAGCCAACAACCGCAGCCTCACCTACCTTCTCCTGGTCTCCCTCCTCCTTTGCTTCCTCTGCTCTTTGCTCTTCATTGGAAGGCCTAATAAGGTGACCTGCCTCCTCCGGCAAACATCCTTTGGCATCATCTTCTCCATTGCCATCTCTTCTGTTTTGGCCAAAACCATCACGGTGGTTGTGGCTTTCATGGCCACCAAGCCAGGAAACATTTTTCGGAAGTGGGTGGGAACGAGACTGGCCCACGGTATTGTCTTGTCCTGTTCCTTTATTCAGGTCAACATTTGTGCTCTTTGGCTGGCCACTTCTCCCCCATTCCCAGATTTGGACATGTCTTCATTATCAGAAGAGATCCTGGTACTATGTAATGAAGGATCCATCATCATGTTCTACTGTGTCCTGGGCTACATGGGCTTTCTGGCCATGGTCAGCTTCACTGTGGCTTTCCTGGCCAGGAAGTTGCCAGACAGTTTCAATGAGGCCAAGTTCATCACCTTCAGCATGTTGGTCTTCTGCAGCGTGTGGCTGTCCTTTGTGCCAACCTACCTGAGCGCCAAAGGGAAATACATGGTGGCCGTGGAGATCTTCTCCATCTTGGCCTCCAGTGCCGGACTCCTGGGCTCCATCTTCTTTCCCAAATGCTATGTCATTCTTCTGAGGCCTGACTTGAACAAAAAGGAACAGTTAGTTAGGAGAAAATGATGATAGAGCTAATATCGTCTGTCCCACTGGCTGACTCTCAAAGTCAGGGGGGATGGTGCACATCTGTGTGCTGGCCTCTCTCACTCCGCGAGTGGTCCAAACATACTTTACAGTGGCCCTTGTGCTAGCCAAACTGTGCTGGACTTACTGTGCCGGACTAACTCCAGTTTAGGATTTTGCCCTTAGTGACTGCAGTAAATTCAGCTTTTCAAAGTTTTGAATGTTCAAGTTCTAGAAATCCAAATAATCATTACTATGGTATAAATACAGAACACATTTTTTTTCCTGACTCACTATAGGTGAGACCAGTGGGTAAGGATTCATGGAGTAATGGGCATCTTCTACAGAACAAGCCCATGTTGTGAAGAAATATCCATTTGAATCCCTTCATCCCATGTATTTCATGCCTCCAAATAATGAAGCATCTGTGAGTTTGGAGACTTCCCTGTGTGTTTTTGAATGCATGGTCACAACAGGTGGTCTTTGAAACTTGATACTGTAGGTGACGTGGCTTCCTAGTATATCCTCCTAGGGAGCCCTTCTTTGCCGCAGTTCATTCCCCCCTTTTTTTGTGGGGAGTAGGAGGAAAAAAAATAGTCAAAGCAGATCTTACTTGATTTTTTTTTTGGCAGGGGGTATCTGCTTGGGTTCTGGAAGGAGAGGAGGTTGGAGGGCAACAAATGCTTGATCCCTTCCTGCATGAAGTGGGAGAAAGTGCTGTCAGTTTATGTTACGCTGTACATGTCTACTCAGAATTAAATCCCCGTGTGTTCAACAAGGCTGTTTTGTAAACCTTTGCAGCTCAAGGAAGGAGGAGACTGGCTATTTGTCTTGCAAACTAGTACATGTGAACATTAAACGTCTGGCTTTCATTAAGCAATTCCTTTCCCCCCACACCCTGTTCACAAAGGAAGTATCTTTCCAAACGTTAGGAGCAGACATGTCATATAGCAGGTACACGGGGGTACACGTGTTCCCGATCCAAGGTTTAGGGCTGGCCCCACCCATTCGCCTGCCAACTCATTGACTCCGTTGGTGCTCCGCTCCTCCCCCTGCAACGTTTGAATTGCCTACACATTTGAGTTGCCTGCAGATTCTCAGAGCCAGGCAGGCAGGCAGCGGAGCAAGGGAGACCGATGGCAGCAGCAGTGTGAGCAGGCAGGCTGCCTGGGGCTCCCTCCCAAGGAGGCACGGCAGTTCCTGGGGGTGGGGCCTGGGTTCCAGCTGTGACCTCTCTTCTGGTGGGTGGGCCCCGACACAAGTGCCAATCAAAAGTGAGTAACTGTTGCTAAATAATTTAGATGCCATTACTGGAAGAGGGGTGTGTGTGTGTGTGTGTGTGTGTGAGTGTGTGTGTGTGTGAGTGTGTGTGCGTGTGCATGCGCCAGCTCTTAGGGGTTCAGTTGGGGAGCAGCAGCCTGTGGTTGGAGTCAGGATTGTCAGACGTGCTGGGCTCTTTTGCTTCCAGCTCCTTCCCCCTAATGTAAAAAAAGAGGGGTGAAAAAGAGATCTGGAGGGTGGACACAGAGGCAGGAAGTGGTACTTCAGACACAATCCTAGCCTAATCAGAGGCAAGTTCTTCCATCTTCCATGGGGCCTCCCTCCAGGAATGTGTGCACTGTTTTTGTTGCACAGAAAATGTGCTTTTTGCGATCTCCTTCCTCCTGCCCCCCTCCCTCTCCCATGTGTGTCCAGAAGAGGTGTGTAGAGCTGCAGCTAAGTGCTGCCATTCTCTTCTCACTGGGGCGTGGGAGTGCATTTCAGAGCCCAATCCTATGCACGTCTACTCAGAAGTAAGTTCCACCATGTTCAATGGGACGTACTCCCAGAAAAGTGTGGATAGGATTGCAACCTCAGTCAGAGCTGTCTCATGCCCATGCACACACTGTGGGTCTTCTGACTCAGGTGTATGAGAATGAACGCTCTTTGCTCTCTTGGCTTCCCCATCCTTCCGTTCCTGAGAGTCCACCCAGATTCACAGAGCGAGAGACCTTCTCTCTGGGCCGGTCATGCTTCTTCATGGTGCATATCTTCTTCCCATAGCCTATGCAGCCTGATGTAAAGGGAACAGTTAATAAGGAAAAAAATGATGAAAGATCTGATATTGCCTGCCTGTGTCTTGACTGAATTTTTGACTGAGTATGGCACAATGGCTATGAAGAGAATTCAAAATTGGTTCTTCACATTTACCAGAATAGAATAGAATAGAAATACCTTTATTGGCATACAAATGCAAACAGAACAATACGACATAGAATATTTACATAGAGTTGAACACAAAAGACTCTCTAGCGACATTATACTTCACAAGGGCACAAAGGAATATAGCTAGTTGCTTCAAAAGTTTCGGATCAGACCACATAAAATAAGTTTTAAGTTGGACATCGTCCGAAGACTCAAAATGCTGTGGTGGAATAGAAGCATAAAAAACTTGGTGTGGAACAACATGAAGAGGACAATGAAATAATACATGAGGTAAAGATTCTCACTCCCAACTGACAGGGTCAGGTTCTGTCCTTGTGGGGAATTCCTCTATATCTACCCTTCAACACCACTGATGGAAGTGCATTGCACCGAGCCAATGATACAACCCTCCTTTCCTCAGCATGGGTCAGTAAAGAGATATAATCAGGCATTGTCCCCACCACATTTACCAGCAGAATGCAGCCGTTCTGTGAGCTTATACAATAAAGCATATGTCTGCAAGACTTATAAACACTCGGGTAGTCCAATCCTAAGTAAGGCCGACGTAGTAAGGCCGACAGCAGGGCTGTATCCTAAGGCCCAGTAGGAGGAGGTGGCAGCAGCAGAGGGCAGGCCAAGGGGAGGTTTTCCCCCTTGCACCCACGTAAGCCCCAGTCATCCCTATGGGTCTGCTCGGATCTGCGCTTGCTGTCTTGCAAGCGCAGGTGAACTTGAGCAGCCTGAGTCGGGGCCGCCATGGCCGGGGACGGGGTTGAGCATTTGGCACTCAGGCATCACCGCCCCAGTTGCCGCCCTCTGCGCCGCCCAGTTCCGCCCCCGGCACACCTCTGGAACGCCCTTGGCGAGGCCCTGTGCCGACTGAGCGCCACTCATGCTCGACCGATGCTCCGCCAGCGCTGCCGTCAGTCACGGCGGCGCCCGAGCATTGGCACTGCTGCCTACACTGGTCCAGTGCCGTAGGGCTGAGGCAGATGCGCTTGACGGCACGTTTGCGACAGCGCTGGAGCAGCGCAAGAGCGTAGTGCCAGTGCAACGCAGGTATAGGATTGCGCTCTTTGAGTGCATCTGGCTGCTCTGTGTGTTCTGGTTCAGGTGTGAAACGCTTCAAGCAACTCACTTCAGGGCGCAGTCCCAAGCTGGAGTTAGGCCAGCATAGTTAGGCCAGCACAGTTTGGCCGGCACCACCTTAAACCTTAAAGCGCGTTTGGACCAGTCAGGGAGGACGGTGCGCATCTCTGTACTGACCTCTCTGACTCCAAGAGTGGTCCCAACATACCTGCACTTGACTGAAAAGCAAGGAAGGGCTTCTTTTGAGCCTGCGTAAGAAAATAAGAACATAAGAAGAGCTGGATCAGGCCAAGGCACACCGAGTGCAGCTTCCTGTGTCTCACAGTGGCCCACCAGATGCCTCAGGGAGCCCACACGACTTGCATCCCACTGCTTCCCTCCTGCATCTGGCATTCTGAGATAGCCATTTCTAAAATAAGGAGGCTGCACCACTGCAAGTAGCCTGCGATGGACTGCACCAGTCCAATCCCCTTCCAAAGGCGTCTAGGCAAGATGCCATCAGCATCTCCTGTGGCAAGGAGTTCCAGAGATGAATTGTCCTCTCAGTGCAAAAGTTGGACTGAGGGTGGGGCAGGTGGACTGCTCTGCAGATCGAACGTTTGCCTGTAGGGAATGGAGCTTCCATGCCATACATTCAAGCAAAATACCACGAGATTGTTACCATTCATGCCTGCCTAGCATTCAATGCGCACTGAGCACTTGGGTTCCACAAACAGTTCAAAACACGTCAGGCATTGGTTCTACCCCCAACCTGGAGTGGTGGAAAGTAGCAGCAAGCCTGAGCATCTGCCCACATGCAACGCAAGATGTAGACAAACGCATTCCACCCCTGTACCAATGCAACATCCAGTTTTAGAAACCACGGGGAAGACTCGTCAGATCCACCCGCTCATGCACATGTGCATCGATTGAAAGGTGTATCTTGAAAGGTGCACCCAGGAAGGAAGGAAGGGGGGAGGGAGGGCGGGAGGGGAGTCCAATAGACCATGTCGTGTTTGATGGCTGAAACTGGGAACCGTGCTGTGGTGTACAAGGAGGGCGGCTGTCCAAGAGGGTGGCAGTGGGGGTTGCCCTGGCTGCTGCTTCCATTTGGCTGCCGTTGCAAGAGGAACAAGAGG
>JAJKFI010010964.1:0-11861 GCA_029204185.1 Lerista edwardsae
AATATTACGCCTGCCACATTTCTCCCTTTAAATCTTCAAATTTTATATCTCTATATCTGATTCCGTTATTGATTATTCGTGGTTTAGCTATGGCTGTTAGGAAAATAGTTAGTGCCACGTTTCATTAATACAGTACAGTTAAATTTACATACAAAAATTACATTATACACAAACAAATTTCATCTTTTATCTTGTTTGTAGTTTTCCTCAAATCTTCAGCTTATGCGCAGGGGTCACCAGCTTCCAGGGATGTGGTGCCGGCATAGCTGCTTCAACCCAAAGGTATCTGGTCAGCTGTCCAGGTGTGACTCAGTACTTTTTGGGCCAAACGCTGTGGTCTGGGTTCTTTGACATCTTGCATAGCTGAAATTGTCTTTGTTATTAGCTTAAAGCAATTTTTCCTTCCTTACTGAACTTTTGGACATTTTTTTTTTTTATGACCAATGGTTTTATATCTTATGACCCCAATATTTACATACACTTACTGGTTACTCATACATTTTATACCTGATAAAATTTCCTTTTGACAGCATTTTATTGTAGTGTAAATTATTAGCAGCACTAGACAGGGACCCTTTTTTTTTATTATTTTGCTATTAGAGGTCCCTTTTGAGGTGTTTTGAACATGAAATATGGCCTGGTTCCTAGGCACTTGAACCAGACAGGAAACACCTAAACCAAATAGGTTCTTTAACTGTTGTTCATACCTTCAGCGTTTTTAAATCTTTTAGTGGCCAACTACTGTTCTGATGGACAGAACCCTTGGCAATCAAACTTTGATTAAATTTGTTTTTGGGTTTGAATGGCTTTTATACTGCTTCTCTTGGCAGACATTTAAGTTTGCACTATAGGACCCTGAGGGAGGGTGCTTTTTAAACTTAGCGCTAACTTTTCAGAGGCTTTATTTTCTATGACCTCCTTAGCGTGCTGCTAAGTCTTCTTCTTAAAGCTTTTTGGTTTTTCTACTCACCTTTACAGGTCCTTGTGCTCCTGATTTCATTCTGTCTGATCATCACAAGATAGCACATTTTTATTAGCCAACTAAACCCAATGGGCAAAATCACCCTTAATCCTCAGTTTTCAAAAAAAAAAAACATTCTCTACATCAGAACTGAGTGGCCTTCATTATTGCTGAAAATTTTATTTCAGGTTACCATAATTTTATTTATTTATTGCTTTTAACTTAACAGCTGTCAATTACCTACTTACAACTTAACTTTGTACTGAATTTTTTTTTTCCAACATTTCGCGCAGCGGCTGTTCTCCCTATTATGTTGCGCACAATTCTTACAAACTAAACAGCTATAACATGCAGTCCTAAAACATATAACTTGGATCAAAAGATCCTCTGTATTCTGAGTTCTTTTTCTTAAAACTAAAGGTTGCGGTGGTGGCCTTATATCATAAATAAAAAAATCTGACCCATATTGCGCTTTTATGATAAGGTGTATAGGCTTTCTAGGGCTCTCGGCAGCACATCTTTGCACCGTTGATAGCCACATGTGTACGCTGTACATGTATCTATAGTACACCTGAAACTTGAGGTGCGAACAACTTTGGGTGGCTATCAAATACCTTTGGTCCCATACAGGTGCTAAAAACATAGCCATTAAAACTTGAATTGGAGCATCGCTGAGCATATGATAAATTTCCTCTATTTCTTCTTGACTTGGGGTATGGACTTGAGCCTCTAAGTGTAACTCAGCTTCAGTAACTTTATTGCTGACTGAGTTACTTGGGTCGTTAGGGCCTTCGGCCCTCAAGATTTCATCGGAATCTGAATCCATATCTAACAGATCTTTTACAACTACGTCATATTCCTGGGTACAATTACCATGGAAAGGTGCACAATCCGGGCAATGACTACAACAACAGCACTGGCAATAACACGCACAGTCACAAAACCAACACATCTTTTTCAGAGCTACTTTTGTTATGTACCTCGTAACACCTAAGGCAATGTTGTTCGTGAAACAAAATCAATTCAGGTGTATCTGACCAGAAACTATCAAGTCAGGCAGGATTTTTAAATACTAAATCCTCCCAACACTGCTGGTGTGTTATCTCCCAGGCCTCTGTGACACCTTCAGTTTTTTTTTTTTTAACTAAATACCAAGGTTTCCATCCACTGAAATTTCCACTTGTTTGCAACGTGGCTCGGAATATTAATCTTAGTTGCACTTCTAGGCCTTCAGTATGCCAGATTTGAACCAGATAATTAGGACACAATTGCTGCTCTAATAACAAGAGCAGTGTGGATTTCAAAGGGTCTGTTAGCCAAGGTGCAACCAGCCTTTGATATCGTTGGGTTAATGTCCAATTGGGGTTATTTATCAACTACAGAGGATGGATTTGAAAAGGCATGAAGTAATACACTTTTATTGCAAATTTTCTTACACTGCCTGATTGAATTTTACATTCAATCACTTAACACAGAATAACACAAAACTTCAATGTAAAAGCATTGGCCACCACTTTTTCTTATTATGGCCAATTTGAAACAATCCTTTTATAAATTTGCAATCTGCTGGCACTTTTTCTTTTTCATATTAGCTGAACTGACAACTTAAGTTGTATTTAAATAAAAACGTTTTCTTGGAACTTTTTTTTTTTTTTTTAACCTTTAAACAGAGTTGCTTTACTTTCTTGGGTTGATTCATAATACAATTTAAAACACCATTTTAGATCAATTAAAATTTTACATCATTGTGAACTTAAAAGAACACACTTTTAACCTTCTTACGAACAAGGCTGCCCCCCTTTTTGAGACTATTGACTCTTTGAATTGAATCTAAAATGGTATTCCAAACAATTACCTGGTTAACTAACACGTTAATTTTATTTAAAAACAAACTACTTCAAACAAACAATTCACATTAAGGCTCTTACAGAAAATTTCATACTTAAACATGTTAACTGCCATTTTCTGCAAGCCGTTTTTTTTTTTTCTTCATTATTTTCTGAGGGTAGGTTTTATTCTAAACTTACTAGATAAACCAATTTCCTTGACCAGTTGGCGCATAACTGGTGCTCTTCTTGGTTACTACGTGAGGCTTTCCTTAACAATTTTATTCTTTCTTGCCACAAAACATCCCCTTATCTTATGCCTTGACCTGCAGCGCGGTATCCTACTGACTAGGCTGCCTTCTAGGGCACTTTGGGAAATCTGGCTTTATCTAATTACTCGGCACCAAACCGCGCCCACTGTGGCCATTTTTTTAAACTGTAAATATGATTCAAAAAGCACGTTTTCTTTATTGTACTTCATATGCCAATCTTACTTTTTGACTACTTTTTAGCTGAATTTCTTGGGCATTACTTCCCAGTTCTTCTTAAGGGGGGGGCTGCATATTGCCTTTATCTTTATCTAAAACTCATATCTTCTCCTCCCTTTCTAACTGAAAACTTAGATACAAAGCTTTCTTTAGGGTTAACTGAACAATACTTGCTTTGTTGTTCTTAACTTTCTTTTCTCTGCCCCTTCCTCTAACTGTGGGGCTTTTTCTTTATGTTTTAAAACCTGTACAACCCTTGTGCCATCTTCACCAGCTGTTCTGTTGGCAATTTGAAGGGACTTTTAGCCAATTGCAATTTGTTAACAACACTTTTAGGTCAGCCAGTGGGCACAAACGGGCTATGTTCTTGATATCTATTTCTCTGGCTCTAGCCTTCATGGCTGCCAGGGCACAATTTCATTAATCCTAACATTTACTTAATAATTACTCTCTTGATTATTTATCCTCTGGGGAACACTTGGTGCGTACTGACTAATGGTCCTTTCTTTTACTTTTGCTTTTGGTTTTTTTCTAAATTTTCCAGGGACAATGGTACTTTTCGCCCCAACTTCTTTGGTCAGTACGCAGACATTTAATTGTGGGGTACTAGTTATTTTATATGACCCCCCTTTTAATTACCCTTTAACTACCACTTAGATTTTCTTACTTTCTCTCTTTCTCTTTCCTTTACGTCGACTTACTTTTTCCTTTCTTCTCGCCATAATCTATTCACGCGGTTCTTTCGAAACTGTTTTTCTTCTTCTTCTCTAATTTCCTGCTTTACTTTTTTTCTCTCTCTACTTTCATCTGCCTTAATCTTTCCATTTCAAGGGTATCAGGGTTTATATTTGTCTTATCTTCAACCTTTATGTATGAAACTTTGGTGTTGAATTTTGACCCTCCTTTTCCCATACTGGCTTAATTTTCTTACTTATTTAAAAGTTAGCCTTATGGTCTTTCTTGACTCACGTTCTGGACCAGCTTCAGCTGCAAACGCAGTATATTTAAGAATCTGGTTTCCCCCCTTTTATACTCTTTCTTAACTAGCTGGCAGCACCCGCTGTATATTTAAAGCTAGTTTTCCTTTAATTCTTACAATCCTTGGCCACTTTTTACATATACCAGACGCGAGACATGTGTACACCTGCTGATTTCCCTTAATCAGCCCTTGCCACGGTCCTCTCACCTAGAGGTGGCTCTTACTTATGCCAATTTATCTTCCGAACCCTCTGTAAGGAGGTGACACACCTTGGAGTCTTTCCCACCCGCGACGGGTATACACAACACACACTCTTCACTCCAACAAAGACAGACAAGGGAAGGGGACGAATCAAGGGTAAGGGGTCCCTTGATTGACCGGAAACATAAAACGCACAATTCGCACCTCCCTTTCACGGCTCGGCCTGTCACCAGGAACGAGAAACGCGTTACACGGGAGTCCAATTCCTCGGTGAGGAATACACACTCATTTGTGGGTTCGCCCTAGGCTCCCCCGCTCAACACACATGCTTCACACACTTCCCAGTTTAAAAAGGGTCCCTGACCCTTACTGAGGTCCCAAACCTCAGATTTCCTGCAGTGTACCGCTACGACGATCGGGTGCCACCCAATCTCACGTTAACGACTGCTGAGGTGTTGGCTAGACAGCCTCTTCAAGGTACCCCCCGGGCACCTTACCTGCAGGGTTTCCCAGCCGGCTTCTCCTGTGGGACTCTCACCCACTGGTACCTCTTCCTCAGGAGACTCAATCTCGGTCCGCACCCAGCTGCGTCCACTGTACTCGGCCCCCCCCACCTTCAGCAGTTGGGCAGAAGATCTACTCCAAATGGGAGTGTTGGCGCCAAGATGTTCTTGCCCCCCTGCTCGGGGCAGGTAGCCAAGCCCGTGCATGACGGGGTAGGCAATCACAGCCAGCTACAGCTGTCCTCTGTGTCGCTCATTCCCGGCCAATGCACCAAAAATGTTGCCGTACGAACAAGGGAAAGAAACGAGACACGACAACTGGGAGTGAGTCAAAAATAAACTTTTACTGCATGCAGGTCCACCCAAGGCTAAAGCACCAAGGCGTGGCCCCGAGCTTTGTTGCTCACAGACTTTTATAAGCTTTTACTGCACTTAACATAACAACAGGAAGAATACGTTATAAACACTGATTGGTTGGTGGTTACATTTTATTATTACAGGAAAGACTGTGCCTTCTGTTACGAACTTGTTTGCTGCTCTTTTTCCTGACCTTGCTGAATTCTAAGACAGTTTATTCTACTATCTGTTTCCTGTGGCTTTAGCTATTTCTTGCAGCAATCTTGAGACACCTTGCTTTTGCTTATCTAGCTATTTTCTGTGGCTTTGTGGTTAGCCTTTTCCTGCACCTGTTAGCTGGTGACACTTCTTATTTCTTATTGCTTGAGACATCCTGTTTGCAAAAATAACATGTTCTTGCTTAGCTCACAGCAAGACAAAAGGTCATCTTGGCTTTAGAAACTTCAAGCAGCTCAAATGACCCTTCGCACATACCTTTATAAAATTTTAAGATTTACTATTACTAATATTACGCCTGCCACATGAGCTTCATTTGAACTTGGAAATATAGCCAGGCATCCTCATCTCTTGGCCACTAAACAGCTGCACTACATTACCTGGTCTTTGCCAGTGTTTTAACATTTCCACAGTGAGCAATACGAATATATTTATCATGTTCTCAAACTACACAGGCATGATGCATTCACATGTACTCACAGAAATAAAGTACAGGTGTGCCCAGGTATCCACAGTTTCAGTTATTCATGGATACTGGGATGCTTATTAAAAAAATAGTGGAACATTAAACTAACCTCTTTTTTTTTACCTTGTTGCAGCCAAACCACTGATGTTCCCCTATCTTTAAAAAGGCATCCCCAGTATTCACGGTTTCAGATAGCTACTGTGGGGTCTGGAACAGAACTCCAGCGGATCTTGGAGCATGTCCCTACAGTCGTGATGGGATGATGGGATCTGTATAAGTTCATCCAGATCACAGTGTGCCCTAGCAGACTGTAGAAGAAATAAGGAGCACCACACTAAGGAGCATGCAAATAAGATAGATGTAGATGTCCCCAACAAGCCAGACAAGCTGCATAACATTTGACCACAATCGGGATGTCTGCTTAATTTATACATCCCAGGTGTGACAGATATCAACTCTATTCCCAACCTCCCATACCACAAAATTTATGCTGTATTTATGCTGTAAAATCCCACCCCACAAAAAAAAAAAAAAAAAAAAAAAAGCCCGTCTCTTCCTACCAAAGCAGGTAAAAAGACAAATGAAGAACTGGTTGTGTGGGGGGGGGAGTCATCAACCACCCACGACCCCTGGCTGAAACTCACGGAGCAACAGGTAGAGAAAGGCACTGCTCAGATAAGTGGCGTCCACTGCAAGTCAGAAGTCGATTCCTTCCCTCTCCCCTATCGATTCTTCCCACTGCGATGTGGTGGCAGCGGCGGCGGCGGCGGCAGGGGGCGGGCGGAAGGGTCTGCGCTGGGGTGGGGGGAGGTCATTTAACCCTGTAGTGGCCAAACGAAGCCAACAAAGGCCCCAGAAGTGGCCCAACACTTGTAGAACTTCATAGGATTATAATATGAAACATTATTTGTACTAATTTCTAAAGCGCTATCAATGATAACTAATTTCCTAATGCTTTCTTCTATACTATTTGTGTGCAATTAATATGTTTAATATCTGTGAAACCCCAATGTATCTTATTGTTCTGCCAAATTCCCTGCCAGGCCTCCCCAAGGGCCCCAATGCCCACACTAGGCTAACTAATTTCCCCTCCAGAGAAGCCTCAGAGGTAGGCAAGAGGGAGGGGGTTCAATCACCCACTGGGCCTCCTCTCTTCCAGCAGCTTTGCTTGGAATCACCGGCTGGTCAGCCGCCTCCAGACTGCCCTCATCACTGGCATGATCATATCACCACCAACTATTTTCAGGTGCCATGCTTTGTGTGCAGTACCACAAGCACTCTTCTTGGTGAGTGGGAGGGCCCTGCAGAGAGGGTGGGGGCCCCTGCAGGAATGCCCTGCATTGGGCCCCACCTCTGCTAGAGCCAGCCCTGCTTCCCAGCACACCTAAGGTGTGCTGGATTTGGTGCAGGCCCACCGGACTCGCCAATTCTGTGCATTTTAGGATTGCGCTACCCACACTGACTGCTTTTCAAACTGTGCAGGCTGGACACAGAATGAAGTACCACTGGCAACAGTGCTACAATCCAGTAGCCTAGCTGAGGGAGGGGTCACACGACCCTGAGAGGACTCTTTCAAGGGTGGCAATGCTGCCTCTGCCATGGCCGGTGGGATCCTGCCCCCATCCCTCCTGGAGTTATCAGTTTTTTCAGGAAAACAGGATGTGAGGTTTTAAAGCCTTAGAAGGCATTCTGAGGCTCAGGGAAGCCTGGGTAACTTAAAGTTGACTTCTGGAAGCCTCCCTGGGTCACAGAAGGCAATTTTTTTTGAATGTAAGGAAGACTATATGAATCGAGAAATTGATAAGGTTTACAGAATAAATTCCACATTTGTTGGAGCAAAAAGACTCCCAAGGGATGTGTTGGTCAATTTTGTTAGACAAGTTTTCCAAAAACATTTTTCTATGAGAATCAAAGTGGACAATATAGATATAATGGTTCTTAAAGAGATACCGACTAGGATTCTACACAAGAGAAAAGAATATGTTCCCTTGATGATAAAGCTGAAAAGCAAAAAGATTGCCTTTCAATGGGAAAATTCCAAATAGAGTGTCCTTTATGTTTCAAGATAATTTTAAACATAATTTTAATTCAGATTTAATTTGAATTCTTCCCAGAAGGTGAAAGACCTTTTAGGAGATGGAAGAAAATTCAAACAAACACAATATGCAGAAGACGTGGAGGTAGTAAACGATACCAATGGATTATAAATGGTTAACATGGAATGCTAATGAATTAAATGCTTCCCAGAAAAAAGAAAATAGGTTACTAGTCTAAGGCCTTCAAGCGGCCTTAGAAGGTGACTTCCAGAAGTCTCCTTGGGCCTCAGAAGGCCTTCTAAGGCCTTTAAAAGTCAGTTTCAGTTTTTCCAAAAAAACTGGAAGTGATGTTCCAAGGCCTTCTGAATGCCTTCTGAGGCCCGGGGAGCCTCCCCTTGGCCTCTGATCACCCTCCAGATGTATCCGTGTGCAGAGTGGGCAAGGGTGGCAGTGGCACACCTTCCAGCTGTGCCGCTGCTACAACCCATTGCCAGGTTGAAGTCCTGTGTAGTAGACAAACCAAGGTTATGTACATTGCATTACTCATTTGACACAACTATTACGTTTTATATAGCAATGACATTTTTAAAAAGAGGCTGTCCATTTTCATTTGAAGAACAGCAAGCGCTCATTACTCCTCTTTCGTAAGGAGACATTTTAACAATGATTATTGAAAATGCATTTAAAAGCTTATAAATATTTTTCCACTGATTATGTCATGGTATTCCCCCCCCCTCATTCCCTCTGTTCCCCATGTGTAAACACCAGAATGCAATTTTAGGAGGAGCCCATTCCAACATGTTTTTTCCTATTATCAACTTCATAAAAGCATGAGGGATCTAGCCATAACCATTAACCTGATTTAGTCAATTAAAGCTAATTTGCTTTTGACTTGCTTCCTATACAAATGAATTCATCAATCATATTAATGCCTTTGCTGCATCCTGAAATTACAGGCAATTCTCTTTTACAGTGTGAATATTTGCTAATCTAATTGCAATCATGGGTTTGTTTGTTTTTTGTATGGTTGCTTGTGAGAGCGGCGCTTCTATGCTCCTGTGCATTGAGATTAAAAGAAATGTACTCTGTATTTGCTCAGTAACTATGTCCCTTGTCCATTATCACCCCCTCCTCCTGCTGCTGATTTGTGAATTGATTCCCTCAGGTGTCCAGCGATGGCCAGCTGAAATAAAGTGACTTGAAATAAAATGACTTGATCTTTTGCTTAAAGATCTGAGGTCTGTCTTTAATGAGGGGTGCCTAACACTTGTACATGGGGAGGTTAAATTATTTTCTTTTCTAGTTAGCTCATGTGAAAATGATCCAGACCTGATTACAGAACAATCACAGTAATTACGGCCAGTCATTTAAAAGGCTTTAGAAGACAAATTCATGACAGACAGCTCTGTCAATGGCTATTAGCCAGGTTAGCTAAGTGGATCCTCTGTGAACAGAGGCAGTGTCTTCTGAATGCCAGACGCTGGGTACAAATAACAGGGGGAAGATACTACCTTCATGCCCTGTTTAAATTTGACTGGCTACTGTTTAAAATAGAATAGTGAAGTAGAAGGACTTTGGTCTGAGCTAGCAAGGCATTTATGAAATGTTTGCATGCCTAGTCACATGTACATTTGTACTAATGCAGCAATCAAGATTTGTATTTTTCCTGTTTTTATCTCACCCTTCCTCCAAGGAACTCAGGGTGGTGTACATGGTCCCTTCCCTCCTTTTGTCCTAACAACAATCCTATTGTTGGTGGTGAGGTGGGTGAGGTGGAGAGAGAGTGACTGGCCCAAGATCACCCAGGAAGCTTCATGGCTCAGTGGGGATATGAACCTGGATCTTCCAGGTTCAAGTCCAAAACCACTACGCTACACCATCCTGTAGTGATGATGATGATCCAATGATGAAGAAGAATTGCAAGATAATTAACATGATAGAGCAGTGTTATTTGGTGGGTCGCAACCTGATGTCAGGTGGGTTGTGGAAAGCTGGGAGCAGCCATCTTGGAAAATGCAGACCTTACTCTTGTTCTATTCCTTTTGTGAGTGTGAACAGTCTGAATTTTCAAGTGAGGTTTTTTTTTTTTAATTGTTTTCAGTTCAGTGCTTTACATAATATTTTGTCTTCATCTTGCTTTCTGTCAGGGATATTTCATGGTTGTACAATTGCTGCCGTCCAAGAATGCCAATTTGCATTTCAGGAGTGTCATTTTATTATGTTATAATGACAGCACTTCCTGCTTGATGATGTCACTTCCTGCCACAACATCACTTCCAGGTTAATGACATCACTTCTGAGGGTCTTGACATGAGTGCCATTCTAAAAAGTGGGTCCCGGTCTAAAAAGTTTGAATACCACTGTGATAGAGGGTTTAAGGACTGTGGGGTCAGGTCTTGAACCAGGGCCTCCTGCTGCCACCTAGTCCATTGATTTCTCAATAATCCTGCAGACTGACATCTGTCAATCAAAACTGCAATCTAGGTACAGGATTAGCCTCAATAAAGCCTGTTAATCCCACAGGCCAATCCAGGCTTTATAAAGGCCTTACCTCCAAGCTCACTCTTTATAAGGTGACCAACCGTCCTCCTTTAGGGAGGACAGTCCTCCTTTTGTAAGTTCTGTCCTCCCTTGAAAAGTGTCCTCCTACATGTCCTCCTTTTTGATATTGGAAGACTAATCTGTAAATCTCCGTATTCGATCGGTGCCGATCCAATTTGTTGTGTGTGATGTGACGTATTTGTATTTGACATGACGATTCGTCAAGGCTTGGTGTAAAGAGCAAACAAGAAAAAGCTAGGCCCTGGCTTGACTTTATTTTGAAAGAATTGTAACACAAGCAGGATTGAGAGAGCTTATTTCATTGGCTGTTTGCAAAAGGTGTGAAGTTATAGCTGGGGTCAGGAATACAAGCTATTCAGAAAGGTTACATGTAGCTAGTGCTGAAAACAGGAGATGGCCCCTTTACCCTGATAGGCTAATTGATTGAGCCTGAGGGGTGTGGCCGCACAACCACCATCAAGACCTTCCAAACTGCAAGACTCCTCCAGATCATGCTCCAAGAAGATCATCAGACCTGATAAAGCTTGCAAACCTGCAGACTTCCCTTTGCAAGACTGGAATTGCAGTCTGAGGAACAAGGTGAACAACTAGGGCCTAGTCAGTGATAGGAGCCTAGTTTTCTTTGTTTTATAAGGTATCTCTGTTAGTTCTAGTATGCTTTCTTAGTTGTGTAACCCTTGTTTATCAATAAATTACAATTAAATTTACTAGAAGCTTTGGTTGTCTTTGGAACCAGATAAGATTCAGTGGCTAAAGTGGCACGCTTACTCAATTTTAAGTTACTCATTGGAAAAGGTCCCTGTAGTTGGGACTTGTTTAGCCTGGGGAATTTTAAGGTTAAGAGGAAGTATTCTTAACTTTGGGCCCAGACTAGTAACAGTGGTTGTGAGCCTTGTGCTTAAGGTCACACGCTGCTGAAAAAATCATAGACTCATAGGGGCCCGGAACTGATTAGAGGGCATATGAGCCTGTGATTTACACTCGGTACAGTGCGGCGAGACGCCATTATGAGATGCATGCGCTCCGCACGGGAGACCTTGAGAGAGAGCGCTGCGCGCAAGTGGCTTTGTTTACTTCTTACCGAAACACTACACGGCACGTACGCATGCAGTAGACTCACGGTAATTATTTCTTTCTTTCAGTGAATATTCAATCATACACATGTAAGCACAATTCACGTTTTAGTAATTCATTATCTATTTAATAATTTCCAAATATGTATAATTTTATTTACAAGTTTTTTATTTATTTATTTATTAACCTTTG
>JAJKFI010010965.1:0-14222 GCA_029204185.1 Lerista edwardsae
CTGGATCATGTCAGCCAAGAAGGAGCAGAAGGCACCACTGACCTCTGAAGGAAAATGATAGAGCTCCATTCTAATTCCAAAACTAGGTTAGATTAGACAGATCTGAGGTTCCCAAACTGTGGTCAGGACCCATCAGTGGGCCGCGAACCAATTTCAGGTCGGTCGTGAAGCACTTAGGGTGGCCATATTGAAAATATGGGAAGATGGGATGCTGGAAAGGAGGACAGCTGTGTGGTTGCTTTGCTTGTGTCAAGGTGGTGAATAGGCTTTTCCTCCTTTCTGATTCCCTTTGCTATTGGAAAATGGCTGAGAAATAACCCAACTCCTTGCTGAATTCTCAAGAAAGCAGCAGGCTCTGGCAACATAATGACGGCACTTCTGGCCACGACACCTTTTCTGATGGATTCCGGACAGATTGTCATTCTAAAAATGGTCCTGGTGCTAAAACGTGTGAAAACCACTGAGATAAATTAAATGTCTAAAGGGGCCAAAAAACAGATGACTGGCAAATAACAATGAGAAATCTCATAGGTTTATCGTATTCATTATTTTTCTTCATTTGGAAGTCTGGGGGGATGGAATTTTAATATGAGATACCAAATCATGGTCTCTGTTTGATTATAACTATTCTTCCTCACATTTTTACACCAGATTGAGAAGAATGAAGTAATCAGTGGGGGGGGGGATGACAATTATCCAGAAATCTTTAGTAGGATTAGATAGTGGTAGCATGGTCATCTTCATACAAAGATAGTGTAGCTAGATGTAGCTAGAGTTGTGGAATTTTGAATTCTTTAAACCTTTCTTCCAATAAACTGCATTCCTGTGTTCAATTCAGGTCTTATTACAATAATGTAGCATTTGGGGGCAAAAATGCAGCCCAGTAACCCAGCACTAGAAGCCAAGATGGAGAAGATCTCCACGGCCACCATGTATTTCCCTTTCGTACTCAGGTAGGTTGGCACAAAGGACAGCCACACGCTGCAGAAGACCAACATGCTGAAGGTGATGAACTTGGCCTCATTGAAACTGTCTGGCAACTTCCTGGCCAGGAAAGCCACAGTGAAGCTGATAATGGCCAGGAGGCCCATAAAACCCAGGACACAGTAAAACATGGAACCTTCATTGCATTTCAGTACAACTTCTTTAGTCATGGAGTGCATGTCAGCATCTGGGAATGGAGGGGTGTTTGCCAGCCACACTGTACAAACAGTAGCTTGAACAAGGGAGCATGAAAGAACAATGAAGGTTCCCAATTTTCTCCCAAGCCATTTCCTCACGCTGGAGCCTGGTTTGGTGGCCATAAAAGCAAGGACCACGATGATGGTTTTGGCCAACACAGAAGACACTGCTACCGAGAAGATGATGCCAAAAGCCGTTTGTCGAAGGAAACAAGTCCACCTCTCAGGTTTTCCAATGAACAGCAAAGCACACAAGAAGGAGAATAGAAGCGAAATTAGAAGAACGTAGGTCAGGTTCCAATTATTGGCTTTGACTATTGGTGTTTCCTGGTGCTTGATGAATATCTGAAGCACTAGAACAGTGATAAAAGAACAGGAAAGAGCAGATGTGGCCAAGCTGAACCCCAACTGCTCTTTATAGGATAAGAAGCTTATATACTTTGGAATACAGAGGTCCTTGTTGTTGCTTGGATAGGTGTCTTCTGGACACGGAAAACAGTCATCCATGTCTGCCAAGAAAACATGGCTGCAATGTAGTGCATTCAGTAATCAAAACTCTAAATTGCTACCTCTTAATTCAGTGGCATCAGTAGCAGGGTGCAAAGGGGGTACGGACCACACCAGATGACACCATAGGGGAATACACCGAGGAAAGTGGAAATTTCCAACCAGGAGGCCAGGTCTACCTAGGAGGTAGGCTGGGGCTCTGCATCGGAAAGCTGGATCGATCTGGGCTCCAAACACTTCGCAGCCATCACAGTCCTCTTCCCAGAGGCATAGGGAGGATGTCACGGGGGGGCAGGGAAGACACCTACTAGGCACTGGCTGTGGTTGGGCACAGCAGCACAGAAACACTCATGCACTTTTTGCCCCCCCATCCTCCCTTGTGCTCTGAACGCCCCTAAATAGATGGATTCCAGGTGCCGGAATTGTGGCCGGGTGACGCATGGGTGCAGGACAGTTGCGCCGGGGGCACAGGGACGTCACCTCTCCCTGCCTCTCCCTGCCATGTTTTGCTTCCTTTCCTCCCCATTCCATCCACCTCTAACCCTTCCCCAACTCTTTCCCCAGCCAGACAACTCCAGGAGGGGCTTCATGGGGAAAGGGAACCTTCATCCCCTTTCCCTGTGGTAAGGGTGCAGGGCGAGCAACAGGTCTACTCGCTCCTGCAAGGGCTTCTTAACCAGCGCAGAAGTGAGGGCCTCTGAGTAAGGCCACATGGACCAGTTACCACCAGTCCCACCCCCTGCTCCACCCTTCCACCTGCCATGAAACACCTTCCTGTTCCCCCCCCCAAAACGGCCGCATCGCTGGCAAGCAGTGGAATCACAGCTCACCAGCAAGCAGGGCTCCCTTTCAGTTGCCCATGGCCAATGAAAAAGGGACAAATCTGTTCTCATCTCCCTGACAGTAGAACTAGGTCCAACGGGTACAAACCGGAAGAGAGGAGATTCCGGCTGGACATCAGGAAAAATTTATTGATGATAAGCGCAGCTCAACAGTGGAACAGATTGCCAAGGGAGGTGGTAGAATCTCCCTCACTGGAGACCTTCAAGCAGAGGTTTGACAGGCACCTACTGGAGATGCTCTAGGAGGATTTTCTGCTATAGGCAGGGGGTTGGACTAGATGATCTTGTAGGTCCCTTCCAACTCTATGATTCTATGATTCTATGAATGTTGCCATAGTGCCTCCCCAGCACCAGTGGTAACAGCTTACCACTGGCATTGGAGACACTTTACGGCACCTGGCGCGATGTTTGCCCGGGGTGTGTGTGTACAAGTGTACTGCCTGCATTAAGGCCCATTGGATTGTGCCCTTAGTCAAGTCAGAAATTATAAGAGCCACTGGCCACACCACTGGATTGTGACCAGCATGCTACACAATATGAATATGAATGGAGGTGGCACCACCACCACCACTACCACCACCACCCTGAGCGCATAACAGACAAAATCCAATAGGGATGACTAGTGGCATATGTGACGTTTCTTACCTTTCTGGGTGGAAATCTTCCCTTCTGGACATGGAAGGCAATCATAGCAGCAAAAAGGCTTCCCCTCCTTCTTGCTTTGACTGTAGCCCAAGGGGCAATAGTCATTGCACACGGACAGGGGACGTGCCTGTTGGCAAATGAAGGAAGCTGAACATTCAGAAAAGGGTACATGTTCTGGGAGTTTGTACCCCACTGGAGATCTACCCTTAGGAAATGTGGTGATGGTAGAACAACCACACGATATCATTTCCAGAGTGCCCTTCGCAGAGAAAAGAGCTGCTGAGAACTTCACATTTAGGAGATATTTGTCCTGTGGAACAGAACATGAAAACGTATGTCCTCCATCTCCAAACCCAGCCCAATGTTCTCTTCATTTAGGAGTTCAGAGCTCAGAAAGCAGAGAGAGAGAGAGAGAGAGAGAGAGAGAGAGAGAGAGAGAGAGAGAGAGAGAGAGAGAGAGAGAGAGAGAGAGATATGCTTGACAATATGCATAGACCTTACCTGGTTAAACTTGCTGGGCCATTTATTTATTTATTTATTTATGCCTGGAGGCACTCAAGGCGGCATTCTAACATGAAATAAAATTTAACATTAAAAGACAATATAAAAGAATATTAAAACAATATACTAAAACACAATTAAAATACAACAATAAAATTTAAAATCCTTGTGGATCATAAGATATAAAAATATAACACACCAGCCGGCCAACCTGTCAACAGTTAAAAGCTTTTTGGAATAAAAAGGTCTTCAGCCCCCGCCGAAATGTTAACAGAGAGGGAGCTGTTCTCAATTCCAAGGGGAGGGTATTCCAAAGTTGGGGGGCCACCACCGAGAAGGCCCTCTTCCTGGCCGCCACCCCTCTCACTTCTCCTGGTGGCGGCACAGTCAAAAGGGCCCCTCCAGATGATCTCAGAGTCCGTACATAGGATTATATGGAAGAAGGCGGTTCCTCAAGTACCCCAGACCCGAGCCATTAAGGGCTTTAAAAGTCAAAACTAGCACCTTGAATTGGGCCCGGAACAGAACCGGCAGCCAGCAACCGGCAGTCAAACCGACGTGCCCCAGCAACCACCCGAGCTGCCGCGTTCTGTACTAGTTGTAATTTCCGGACCGTCTTCAAAGGCAGCCCCACGTAGAGCGCATTGCAATAATCTAATCTAGATGTCACTAGGGCGTGGGTCACTGTGGCCAGGTCCGCACAGCTCAGGTACAGCCGCAGCTGGCGAACAAGCGTCCCCCAGCACCACCTTCTGGGATCTGTCAGCCAGGAAGAAGCGGAACCACTTCAAAACAGTGCCTCTAAGCCCCAACCCGGCCAGCCGACCCAGAAGGACACCATGGTCGATGGTGTCGAAAGCTGCCAAGAGGTCCAGCAGGACTAACAGGGTCGCACTTCCCCTGTCCATCCCCCGGCGAAAGTCATCCACCAAGGCGACCAAGGCAGTCTCCGTCCTGAACCCATGCCATGGAGTCCATGAAATCCTGAGCCGCACAAAAGTTGCACAAAAATCCATGTCATGCTTTCTTCATAAATGCGGAAAAAATTGTCTGGGAGAGCCATAGCATCCCCCTATACTGATGTTCTCCATTTGGGAACATGCGGTGTCTTCTGCCAAATTCCCTGCTGGGCCACCCCAAGGGCCCTAATGACCACACTAGGCTAACTAGTTTCTCCACAGAGCGGCCTCAGAGATAGGCAAGAGGGAGGGGGTTCAGTCACCCACTGGGCCTCCTCTCTTCCAGCAGCTTTGCTTGAGATCACAGGCTGGTCAACCTCTTCCAGACTGCCCTCATCACTGGCTTATCTGGGACAAGGCGCCATTACATTGCTGATACCATTCCCTATCTCCTTGGGTATCTCCTGCCTTTTCCAAAACACGGTGGAACAAAACAGCTTCTTTGGGGTTATTCATCAACGGAACAGAGCCGTAAAGGAGCTAAGCATCGTACAAAAGAATGAAGGGAACAGATGTGTGTATGTGTGTTTCAGGATACATTTGGTATGGCTCAATGTTGCATTCCTTATTCTAATCACAGACTTGATCTCCTGTACAACAACAGCTTATGCCCGTGCTGGCACAGTTTGGGAACCACCGAGCCAGCGTATTGAATCAAATCTGAATTTGAATGCATTTCCTCTAATGTATTAATATTGTGATTCTATTCTACGTGCTAGTACAGTGATAGCGAACCTATCACACGCGTGTCAAGGCCGACATGCTGTGATGCTTTGATTGACACGCCAGCAGTCATCAACCCATGACGAAAACAGAGTTTGATTTACTTGTTATTTCATTTTTGTCATGAAATTATATGACACTCGACATTTCTTTATATGATACATAGCCCCTCACATGATTGGGACTGTATTTCTAAAAAATAAATGAGCATATAAAGAATTTCATGAGCTGTGAGTGCCTTGGAACCAAGTGCCAGGTGGGAGAGTTGAGCAGCTGTGCGAGTTCAGCAGCAGGGTGAGGAAGCCAGGGCACCAAAACACTGCCCTTCTGCTTCTGCGAGAAGAGGAGCAGCCAATTCCCACATCTAATATAGCTATGCAGGCAGACAGATAGCAGCAGGGTGGTGGCTGTCCAGTGTTTTGCACTGAGTGCCATATGTGTGACTGTATGCCTCTTGGGCATACGTTGTGAGTGTGTCCATGCTGCAAGGAGCTCCAAGCACTCAGAGAATGAGTCTGTTCCCTAGAGTCCTTGGTTGCAGACCTGGAAAAGTAGAGGCAGGTAGAGAGGGACAATGGTGAGACTTCTGGGGACTTGCAGGGTTCCTCCCACCCTCAGAGGGGCAGCCCCTTGGTTGCTGGGTTAGGAAGTCTCCGGGCTGGAGAACATCACTCTGGAAATGTCCCTCAAAATGTCCTGGTGCCATTGGATCAACCCATGGGAACCAGTTGATGTTGTTGTATGGTTGGCTATATCATCATATGCATGGACCTTACCTGGTTAAACCAGCGAGGCCAGATTGTAGCGAAACAGCCTGAGCTGCCTCGCAGGGGAGCTTTCAGTCCAGCTGAAAGCTGGGGGTGTCTGAAGCGCAGAGGGAAGCATCGGAGCAAGCAACAAACTCGGAAAGACAGGTGTCTGTTCTCAGTGGAGGACGCCTCCCCAATTGGAGCCACCCTCTCATATTTATTGGGATTTTGTACACCCAAGATAAATGAGCCAAAGCAAGATTAACTACAGAAAAACAATATTCATATGACAGGACAATTAATAAGTGAACAAAGGATTCTCTGATCTTAATGAATAGGGTCATGGTTGGCGCACAGGAAATTTCTGTTCCTACATGTGACCAGTTCAAAGGTAAGCCAAGCATAACTTAGATATAGAGAGAAAGTAATTATGTGTTGTTCTATACATTGGATAAATGATGTAGTTCTTGCAAGCACTGCACATTATTTGCGCGTTCTCCCGGTTCCAATTTGTACAGGTCAAAGGGCTTTACTTTTCCCTGGCCTTATTTCTCATGACTTTGTAGCCGGATGTTTCCACAGCTAGCTCATGGTGCATAAGACCCTAAAATGAAATCCCAACACAGATGATGTCTTCTTCATAAATCGTGAAACCGTTTCCCTGAGCAATGGACGGTCGTATCCATCCAACCGTAACTCGGCAAAAGGATCTGTTTGGGAAAGTGACCCAGTTGATAATGTCGAAACTTACTCTGAATTCCCAATTTTCATCAAAGGAAACTTCTTCTCCAGCACTGTTGTTAAAGGAGACGTTTCTCAGAAAGTGGTGGAGCTGAATGGAAAGCAGCAAACACAAGACAAAAAAGTTGCACAAAAGACATGGAGTCCAAAATGGCAGAGATCCAATGGGATCATTCTATTCACTCAGGAATGGTCAAACTGAAAGAGCAATCCTAACCTGGAGTTAGGCCAGCACAGTTAGGCCCGCAAAGTTAGGCCGGCACAAGGGCCACTGTAAAGTATGTTTGGACCACTCTCAGAGTCAGGGAGAATGGCGCACATCTGTGTGCTGGCCTCTCTGACTCTGAGAGTGGTCCAAACATGCTTTACAGTGGCCCATGCACTAGCCAAATTGTGCTGGCCTAACTCCTGGTTAGGATTGCACTCTTAATGTCTGCTTTGAACTTATAGACAGTAGCTAGTTCAACAGCTCAGTTTGGGCATGCCTAGAACTCAAATGATAATGCTCTAGCACCAATAGAGAGAGACATTTCTAAAGGCCCCTTGCTGCACACAGATGGCTGGAAGAATTTTCCTCAGGAGTTTGGTACCTGCCATGGCTGCGGAATCAGAAGCCATCTCCTACCATCCACCATTGCTCTGGGTTTGAACCGTGATGAATGCGTGGCACTCACGGCATGTGCTGTGGCATAAGCAGCATTGTAGATGCTGTAGCTGTTGCTGGTCATGTGCATTTCAAAAATGGCTTCAGGGAGCACCTGCAGCTTCTTGTCTCCAGTGCAGAGTGTTCTGTCCACCACCACAGAGTTGGAAAAGGAACAGCTGAATGCTTCCTCCCAGAAGTCCTGGATAAAGCCATCGCCATCGACCGAGGAAGGGTTTCTGCTCTGAAGAAATGATTGGAATTCTGGGATCGGTGCTGAGGGAATTGCCACAGAGAAGGCACCATGAAGGATCTCCAGGTCCCAGTTGCTTTGAAAGGGGAAGGATGTGAAATCCAACTGGGCTGTCATCACCCAGACTTTATTCTTCCTCTTCATTGAAAGAGCCTCCTCAAAGTCCACACCCCGAGACAGCAACCTCAAGGTCATCATGGTGTGAATCTCTCCATGTACAACCACCACATTAGCAGTGCTCCCCATGACAACATGGACAGTTTCAAATCCATCCTGCACCATTTCAAACACTTGAGTAGAAAACATTTGCTTTGGGAATTTCCGTATGAAGTCAAAGCAAACGCCGTGCTTGGAAAACATTGGGAGCACGTTGTCAATGAACCCATCTTTAAGCTGAGACAGCACTCCGATCCAAGTCCAGCTGAAATGCAGAAGTAAGAGGAGAATCCCCCTGTATTGGCCGAGCCCACTTGGGAACATCCGGTGGAAGAAAGATGCTGCCGAGTGGTCATTCGTCAGGGGAGCAGAACCAAATATGAGCTAGAGTGAATTTGGAAAGTGGGGAGAGGAAGGCTTATTCACAACATAAAATGCTCATATTTTTTCTCAGAGAAAATTGTGAAAGACATCTTCATTCTCCATGAGGAAAATGACTGAAGCGATTCAGGTTTGAATTGAATTAAAATCCCTGCATAAATAGCACTGTTGATTTTCAATCCTTCACTAGCAGCCCAATTTTAGGCATGTTTACTCAGAAGTCAATGCATTTATTTCAATGTGAATTTTTTCTTACTCCTGGTTCGTGTGCATGGAATTGAACCCTAAGAAGAAAACTGCATGTATTACATTTCCTAATTGAAGTATAGTGGTTCCAAGTAAAGTTGTCAATATATATTGTGAAAAAATTTCCTTAAAAATATTACATCCTTGCATGAAAACTTATGCTTTAAAATTTTTAGCACATCCTTCCCTTCCCCCTGCCCCTCCTGCCACTCTCCCGGAATCCCTATGCCAGTTTAAGAAGGGTGGCCTGAACGTCAAGCCGCAGCTCAGTGAGGCCGGCGCATGTCCTTGTGCTGGCCTATCTCCTCAAGGATGGGCACAAACACACTTGACAAAAGTGTGCATTTGCAAAAGCAGGAGGCCTGCACAAGTCCATGCTGGACTTTCAGACAGTTAGGATTGCACTGTGAAGAGCTGAGATTGCAAGCAAGTCAACAACAAAAACCTTTTAGTGTTCAGTGGACACCACTAGTTAAACTTAAACCCACAACTAAATGATCTAGTCATGATTGACTGTAGCGGGCAGTGCTCATCTCTGTTTCTAAGCGAAAGACAACTTTCTTTGGTCATGTTCCGAGCATGACTATACGCCAAGGTGCACAGAACGCTGTTCCCTTCCCACCGAAGTGGAACCTGTTTATCTACTTGCACTTGTATGTGATTTCAAACTGTTAGGTTGGCTGGAGCTGGGACAAGCAACGGGAGCTCACTCCGTCGCATGGTCTCAAATTGCCAACCTTCTGGTCAGCAAGCTGAGCAGCAGCAGTTTAACCCACAGCGCCACCACATCCCTAGGACACCACTAAAGATGAGGGAATGAATCTAATAGTTGGCATCGCAACTAGCCCAAGCATCACTCAGGTTTCAATCCAGAACCCAGCGGCATGAGTGGGATTAATGTACCCTTTGCGCTGCTGTAGCAGAAAATGCTGTAAATGCTGGAGGTAGGCAGGCCCTGAATGCACTAAAACATACTTCTGCAGCAGCCGTGGTCCTGCAGCTGTGTCCCGGAGCTCCTGTGCATTCCTTCTTGGTAAGCAGATCCCCAAGCAATAAAGCTACTATGTAGGCCAGTTTCCTCCAGATTTGGTACTGTATGAAGGAGTGTTAGGGATGCCTTCCTGCGCCTGGTATGTATGGCTTGTGGCAGCAGTATTGTTGCAACACCCCCACTGCTGCCCCCAACCACAGGTAACACACCCAGCATTCCGCATAGGCAGTAACTCAGGGGGATACTGACCCATACTCAATATGACCCATACTGTTAGGTCATGTGGGGGGCCCTTCTGACTGTGCCGCCACCAGGAGAGGTGAGAGGGACGGTGGCCAGGAATATGGCCTTCTCGGTGGTGGCCCCACGAGTTTGGAATACCCTCCTCTTTAGAATTGAGAACTGCTCCCTCTTTGGCAATATTTCAGCAAGGACTGAAGACTTTTTCAATTAATCAAGCCTCCAATTGTTGACAGTCTGGCTGGCCTTTTGCATTCTTCATCTCATATTTTAAAGGATCCATGCGGTTTGCTTGTTTTAAGTTTTTAACTATTTTAATATTGTTTTTAACATACATTTAATAGTTATAATTGTTTTTTAAGTGATGATTTTAATTGTTGTAAGCCGCCTAGGCTGCCCATGGGGCAGAAAGGTGGGATAAAAACTAAATAAATACATAAATACATAAATAAATAAAATTAAACACGTAAGATTTCAGGCAATTTCTGGGTCCCCTCCCTTGACTCTGGGGCTACAGTTTGACCCTGTACCTGGGTACACTTTGCCTTCTTCACCCCCCTCTCATGGGCCCTGTCCTCACACAGCTTACTTGTGGCATCTTGTAAACACTCAACACAGTTGCCGCATGGTGGCAGACATAGGAGTTAGGACCCGAAATGACCGCGATCGGAACCCTCTCACGGATTCATTTGAAGTTGGGGCTGAATCGGCCCCTCCTGGAGAGAAGCTCCATTGAGGCCAGGAAAGTCCATCTTGAGCTGAAATGGCTGTTGTAGATGTGGAAGGCCAGAGTGGTGTTGGGCAGGAGCCGGGAATTCCCATTGATCTCTTTTGCAGCACATTCCAGGGCTAGGATGTGCTGGTAGAGCTGAGTCATGACCCTGCAATAAGCCACGTCATGGGCACATCAGTGCATTTTTCTTTTCTTTTCCTAAAACGATGTTATTTGACACATGACAATTTCCACCCTTGAAGACGAGACTTCAATTGCACTACAATCCATGGCTGCCATTTTAACCCTTCTTCATCTCATGATACACTGAGAAGGTGCTAAAAGTGTCAAGGCACACCATCAGCTTTTGGACCATTGAAAAAGCACACCAGCCTGCTGGTAGGGGTCTTGCATCCCGCAGTGGCCCTCCTATGAGATGACCCTCCCCCAAGCTGCTGTTGCACACCTGCAGACCACCCACAGCACACTAGTACCCCATGGCACAGTGGTTGAAAATGACAGATCTCGTGTAGCCCCACAGTTGAATGAAGTGATAAGACGTATTTGCCCGCAAACCCAAATAATGGACTTGGCTGAATGGCAGCCGAAATGGCAACCTTGTTTCAGAGGCTACACACAGAGCAGCTGTTGGCTCGCAGTGTGCCTGGGGTGGCGCAACATCACCATGGCCCCAGCGCTGCTGCCCCACTGTTGTGCGTCTCCTGGACACATCTCCCTGTATCCAGAATTGCTCCATTTCAGAGTGAAGATGGCGCAAGGGATGCAGGGGCCGGGAAGGGCATGGGTGTTTCTGGGCTGCCAAGTCCGCCATGCCCTCCTCCCACCATGGCACCCTTCCTATGCCTCTGGCAATGGGATCCTCCATTCAAATTTAGATGGACGTGTTCCTATCAGATTCTCAGAAAGCCTGTTGGTATTTCAGTAGAGCTGATATAACTCTGGGGAACCAAAACTCCAAAGCATTTGTGCTAACAAAGGCTGATGTAAAATTGTAAAAATGCTAAGAAGAATATTTAAAGAGAGACAAAATCTAGTTTGGGTAATAAAAGGTGCTGCTGAAATCAAGAAATTGCCAGTCCTCTGTGCCTCCCCCCCCCCGCCAATTGTCCCACTTAGAGTACATCCATACCTGGAGTTAGATGGGCACAGTTAGGCCAGCAAATTGTGGCCAGCACAAGGGACACCATAAAGCATCTTTGGAACACAGTTAGAGTTAAGGAGGATGGCGCAAGTCTGAGTGCTGCCCTCTGTGACTCCAAGAGTGGTCCAAACATACTTTACAATGTCCCTTATGCCAGCCAAACTTAGTCAGCCTAACACCAAATGAGGACTGCACCCAAAATGAAGTAACCAGACATGTACCCAAAGGCCTGAAACAAAACAACTCAAATAAAATATTGTCAACAACAGCGAAAGCAATAATGATACATTTTCATTTTGAACAGAACCTATACTGTGCAAAGGCACATGAAGCCCAAGACCTTGAACAGCCCAAAGACCTTACATGCGCTCATCAAAGAGGTCCTCAGATGGATGCTCCATGAAAGTGGAGAACATGTAGATCTGGGAAAGAATGCCAGCAATGATGAGTCTCCAGCCTTGTAATACTGGTGAAGGAGAGGAAGAGGGTCCCCAAGGGGGCATTTATCGAGGGGAACCTGGCACACCACTGGAGGGAGCAGCACCAGGAACAACACCCCCAGTTTGTCCTCTTGAACAACACTTTTCATTGTAGATCTATTTCCTCTATTTCTCCCTTCTCATTGCATTGTCCGATGATTCAGCAGCACAGTCCGATCTGAGTGCTTTGAACCTAGCAGATTGAAAGCCCAGACGGCAAAGAATGTGTGATCTAACAGAGAGAGCCCACTGGGTCTATAAATCCAGCTCTGACTGGCATGGCCAAGATTAATTACATCCTTTAGCCACGGTTTGTAGTGCCTTTTTTCTACAAATGTGCACTTGAACTTGCTCAACCTGTAGGGAAGTTATTACACATAATTTGGTAATGATAGGAAGGATTCTCAGCTGCTGAGCATTGGCGGATTCCCTGTAGCAATGCAGAAGAAAACATTTTTTTTGTCCAGTCCCCCACATCTTACTAGCAATCTGGCGCTGAATCCAGTATGGGAATTTTGCCGTCTGGAGGCTTCCTAAAGGAAAAGGACATTTGCCCACCTTGCCTTGGGGAAGGGCCCAGCCATGGCAATTTTGGCGCAACATGGAAATGACAAAAAAGTAAGCTGAGCGTTCACTCACACACACAAAAACCAGGTGTTAAACACATGGCAATGTGAATTAGATTTGAGTCTATTGAAGTCAAGACTCTTTTTTGAATCATTGGCCCCGAGTCATGGTTTGGGATCATGCCAAATCCATGACATCCATGACTCGAGTCAACGCAAGTTGCAAAACCCCAGTTTTTTTCACATCTCGAGTCGAATCATCATGACGCGATTGCCCAGCCTTGCTCATCCTTCCTCCAAGTTCAGACACCTCAAGACTAACACTCAGCCTTCCATCGCTTGACTGAGCCTGTCTGAGCATTCTCAGAAACTTCCAGGAGGCACCAAGCTGTAAAGGGAAGCCCTGGGCAAGGGCTGGAAACCACTTCTCTCCCACCTTGATGGATCATGGAGTAATCAGCCCGAGTGATGGGCAACCAAATCCTATGGAAATTCCTCCATGCTGATGTAGTGGTACCCAGCCTGGCTTGTGCTGTATCCAGTATGGGAATTTGGCAGTCTGGAGGCTTCCTTGAAGGAAAAAGGACATTTGCCCACCTTGCCTTGGCAATGGGTCTACGTGGACCTGAGAATGATAAGCAGCTGGTGCACATCTCAGTGAATCCGTGTCAATTGATCTGGCCTGAGAATGGGGGTAGGATAAGTCATGTGCCAGGCCCACCAATTCTGCTCTCTACTGACCCCATTTCTCACCCTTCTCCTCTCCCTCCACCACCCTTTGCCCACCCTTCTGATGCTCAGCATGGATGTTCCCTTTTGTGTCATGTGCTGGGTTCTCCCATAGTCTTGGCAGGACTTTCACTGGTGCCTCGAATTTCTACATGGACGCAATGTGCTTTCGGGCCCTTTGCAACTGTCTGCATTGCACACCGCTTGCTCTGCCAGCACAGAGACACAAGAGGCTTGTGCCATCACAACAACAATATCTGAAAACAATTCTACAATGAGTGTAAGCAATTTAATCAAAAATTCTGAGACCAAACCAAGAGGAGCATTGTGAGGAAATTTTAACATGGAACGCTTAACATGATCAGACCATCAGAACAAAGCAAAGGTCAAACAAATGCAGAGAATCAAAATCTGCTTAAAACGTTGCGGCAAGTGGGTCAATCTGAACCTACAGGGTTCTCTAATCTAAAGTCCCACCATTGAAAAACCTTCATCCCACATTTGCACCAACTCGAAGAGAGACATAGATATGGCCTTCTTGATTCAGTGTTGATGCACAAAATGCAGTGCACACTCCATCAGCTGTGCTGCACACACTGGGTAGGTGGGGGATAGGATCGGGCTGTGAGTTGAAAGACAGCCAAAACTTTGTGGTTACTTAATTCTTCTTATTAGCTGAACTCTTGTGTTCAGTTCAGGCCTCACTACAATAATGTAGCATTTGGGGGAAAAGATACAAAATAGGAGCCCCAGACTGGAAGCTAAGATGGAGAAGATCTCCACGGCCACCATGTATTTGCCCTTGGTGCTCAGGTA
>JAJKFI010010976.1:0-33654 GCA_029204185.1 Lerista edwardsae
CACACACACACACACACACACCCTTCCTTTACATGACTAGCTACAGTCAGTGTTGATTTCTTTCTGTTCCTGCAGTGCACAAAGGAGGAAACCCATCAGAAGCAGGACATGCTGGACTTTGGAAGAATAACTGACACACTAAATGTCCTGTTATTGGAATAGCTGAGAGGAGGTTATCGGATTGATTCCATCCTCTTTGGTATCCCTCTGTATTTTTCTTCATTTTAAATTTAATTTTTTTTAACAGTATACAGTCTACAAGCTTACTAGTCCACAATGTTCTGTATTAGTCTACCTGTCCTAAATATTGCTTTTCGCTATCTTGCACAAAAGAAAAGCAACGCACCACTACTTCTTGTCACTATTTAAAAGCCTAATTTTTTTGGAATGGTAAATGCTGTATGACTGCATGGCCATTGTTGCCTTAAGTACACAGTTAAAAGAATTGATAACTTTGTCCAGTATGATATAAACTTCTATATACACACCATGCCCTATACCAAGGTATGAAACATAAGGCCCATGGGTTGGATACAGGCCACGGTAGCACTTTATTTAGCCCATGTGATCAGCACTGCTTCTGCCAAGGCTCTGGAAGGGAGAGATGGAAGGAGGTCTCAGAAGGCATCAGAAGGATGCTACAGGGAGAGCAGCAGTCCAAGGTCACCATCTACCGGAGGGAGGTGCTACTGAGGTGCTGGGGGAGCCCAATTATCTTGTGGGCCATGCTTTCACCAATGCTGCCTCTGCCAAGGTGTCATTTTGCAGCTGGACCTAGACCCAGTTTGGGAACAGCTGGTGTAAGCAATTGTGCTAAACCCAATTGCTAGCTGATCCATAAAAAAATAAGAAGAGCCCTGCTGGATCAGGCCAAAGCCCCATCGTGTCCAGCTGCCTGTACCTCACAGTGGCCCACCAGATGCCTCAGGGAACACATGAGAAAACAAGATGCCTGCATCCTGTTGCCACTCCCCTGCATCTGGCATTCTGAAGTTGTTGTTGTTCAGTCGCTAAGTCGTGTCCGACTCTTCGCGACCCCATGGACCACAGCACGCCAGGCCTCCCTGTCCTCCACTAGCTTCCTGAGTTCGCCCAATTTCATATTCATTGCTTCGGTGACACTATCTAACCATCTCATCCTCTGTCGCCCCCTTCTCCTTTTGCCTTCAATCTTTCCCAGCATGAGGGTCTTTTCTAAAGAGTCCTCTCTTCTCATCAGGTGGCCAAAGTATTGGAGCTTCAGCTTCAGCATTTGTCCTTCCAGGGAGCAATCAGGCTTGACCTCCTGGAGAATTGACCGATTGGATCTCTTTGCAGTCCAGGGGACTCTCAAGAGTCTTCTCCAACACCACAATTCAAAAGCATCGATTCTTCGACGCTCTGCCTTTCTTATGGTCCAGCTCTCACAGCCATACATGGCTACTGGGAAAACCATCGCTTTGACTATGCGAACCTTTGTTGGCAGGGTGATGTCTCGGCTTTTGATTAAGCTATCTAGGTTCACCATAGCTTTCTTCCCAAGAAGTAAACGTCTTTTAATTTCATGGCTGCAGTCACCATCTGCGGTGATCTTGGAGCCCAGGAAAATAAAGTCTGTCACTGCTTCCATTTCTTCCCCTTCTATTTGCCAGGAAGTGATGGGAGTGGTTGCCATGATCTTAGTCTTTTTAATGTTGAGCTTCAAACCAATTTTGGCACTTTCCTCTTTCACCCTCATCAAAAGGTTCTTTAGGTCTTCCTCACTTTCTGCCAGTAGAGTGGTATCGTCTGCATATCTGAGGTTGTTGATGTTTCTCCCAGCAATCTTGATTCCAGCTTGTGAGTCATCCAGCCCTGCCTTCCTCATGATGTACTCTGCGTATAAGTTAAATAAGCAGGGTGACAATATACAGCCTTGTCGTACTCCTTTCCCAATTTTAAACCAGTCGGTTGTTCCATGTCCAGTTCTAACTGTTGCTTCCTGACCCGCATAAAGGTTTCTCAGAAGGCGGATCAGGTGGTCTGGAACTCCCATCTCTTCAAGAACTTGCCACAGTTTGTTGTGATCCACACAATCAAAGGCTTTAGCATAATCAATGAAGCAGAGGTAGATGTTTTTCTGGAACTCTCTTGCTTTCTCCATGATCCAGCGAAGGTTGGCAATTTGATCTCTAGTTCCTCCCTACTAACGTAGGGAGTTTGCACAACCCATCATGGCCTATATTCCATTGAGGTAATTCAATGCCCACCTCTTACTGGCCTGATGTGTATTTCCCTTGGCATAAATGTTCCTGTAGAGTCTTTATCCTGTAATAGGCATGCTGGGTACTTTTTCCAAACAAGACAATTCTACAGTTGCCTGCAGTGGTTGTCTTTATAGTTCACTAACTCTGTGTGCCTGATCTGTTCTAATCATCTTGGCTCTAGGCTTCCTGATCTGTAGAACTATATACCTTTGAATGTAGGACTGCAGCCAGAATAAATGTGTTCAATGCTAGATAAGAAGTTTTAGTGTCACTTGAGAAGTAATAGTACATGTGGAATGAGGACCCCCCCCCTACGAATGATGAATTCTTTGACCTCTTCAAATGACACTAAGGGCGCAATCCTAAACTGAGTTAAGGCAGCATAAGCTAAACCAGCAAAATTTGGCCAGCACAAAAGGGACAGCATAAAGTACGTTTGGATCACACTCGGCGTCAGAGAAGCCAGCACACAGACGTGTGCCATCTTCCCTGATGCCGAGAGTAGTCCAAAAAAGCTTTATGGTGTCCCTTGTGCAGGCCAAACTTTGCTGGCTTAGTTTATGCAGGCCTAACTCCAGTTTAGGATTGTGCTCTAATAAGAGGTCTACTATAACATCCTCATTCAGTGCATAGTGTCAGAGTACTCCAGGATAAAAGGGACTACCTTGACTTTACCCCAGTGGTTCCCAAATTGTGGGTCAGGACCCATCAGTGTGTTGCCAGCCAATTTCAAGTGGGTGGCAAAGCCCCTAGAACAGCCATATTGAAAATATGGAAAGATGGAATGCTGGAAAGGGGGAGGGCTGTTGGCTGTTTTGATTGTGAATAAGATTTTTCTTTCTGATTCACTTTGCTATTGGAAAATAGCTGAGAAATAATCCAACTTTATTCTCAGGAAAGCAGCAGGTTCTGGCATCACAATGATGGCACTACCAGCCATGACATTACTTCCGGTGGGTCCTGGACAGACTGTCATTCTAGAAGTGTGTCTTAGTGCTAAAAACTTTGAGAACCACTGTTTTACCCCATAAATTTATTTTTATAAGTAATTGTCTTTGAGAAAATATATCCAGCATGTTTACCTATACTCTAGTTAAGTAGCCTCCTGCTGTGTCCAAAGCCCTTATATTAATGTTAGAGCAGCATTTCTCAAACTGTGTGTCGGGACCCACTTGGTGGCCCACAGAGCTTCCAATGAAAACACAAGTGATTGAAAGATCATATAATTTATTGTCTGTAGCCCTGAGACAATTCAAAAATCAGATAGCTGTTAACTGCTCTGCAAAGAACTGAGCTCCTGCAGTTTACAAGGTAACTATAGAGAGAGAAATGTTTACTCATCTTTTTTTTCTGGTGGTTTTTTCATGTCTGAAAGTGACAGGTAATGGGGGCAGGTGAAGGGTGGGTTTCATAACTAAGCCCTTATGCCTTGAGGTTATTCATTAGGGCTGCATTATTATGAGAAATGGATCAAGGTTTTTTGCAAGTAAATATCACCTTTCAAGATCACCTTTTTAAAATCTTGTAAAACTAGGAGTGTCCCAACAGAGTGTCTTCCTGACTATTGCATTCTAAACAGTAGGTCCCGGTGCTAAACATTTTGGGAACCACTGTTCTAGAGCAGAGATCGCCAAACTTTTCAGCACGAGGGCCACATCATATATATGGGCATTTAAATGGTGACCCCAGTATCTGTGGGGGCTCTGGAACAGAACCCAAGCAGATACCAAGGTTGTACTGTATTTATCCCCCTACAGCAGGTTGCTGTGGACCAGCCCCACCGCCTGCTTAAGGGCAGGATAAAAATCTTCTAGAGGGCTGATTTGGCCCTTGGTCTGGGGTTTGGAGACCACTGTTCTAAAGCACTTACTTGTTTAGTACTGGTTATATAGTTATTCCTTGGATATACTCTTAAAACATCTACATCTCATGATTTGCTGAGGCAGTTTCTTTGACAGACATTCACCTTGTAAAGGGAAGGTCCCCAAAGCAATGGAGCAATTTGGAACAGAATTAGACAGCTTTCAGAGATGCTTGTTAAGTCTGTTGCTTGTAATCAGTTAGTTTGTACTAGAACTTCATACAACATTGGCTGGAGTATTCCTGTTATAATTGATGTGGCAGGTGTCAGAAAATATACCCAGTTGTTACTTCACAAATGTCAGTCCATATTCTGTGACTTGGCACACCTTTTCCAAACCAAAATAATGCATCTTGAGCTAGAGCATGATAATTTTCTAAAATAGAAGTACTGCTGTTTGATGTGTCTCAATAAAACCTCTGGTCTGGTCTAGTTTTATTTTGTGTATGGATTTTAATTTTGTTCTAAGCTGGTTGAGAGGTGAAATACAAATACTGTAAATAACCCTTGCAATCATAAGATACTTTGGCCATGAATGTGTGTGGTGGTCTTACTGATATGTTGACTGTCATTTTTCCACAGAGTAAATTTACTAGAAAATGTGAGAGCCTTCTTTTCATTTTATTCATATTTAAGTAATCTGCAAAAATTGAAACAGAAATTCGGTTGCCAACTAGTTTTCCTGAGAGGAGGATTTTGTACAATAATGATTAAGTTATATTTTATATATTTAGCAGGGGGAGAGCAACCGTACTTCCTTACCCCAGCATGGTGTATTTTCTAGTATAGTGGCTGTTGCTAGTCTCTTCTGCATTTTTTTAGGCTTAAGCCCTTTAGAGACAGAGAATCATTTACTGATTTATTTTGCTCTGTAATCTGCTTTGTGAACTATTTTTTGTGGAAAAGGTATATACAGTATATATTATATACCAGTGGTATTCAAACTTTTTAGACTGGGACCCACTTTTTAGAATGGCATTCGTGTCTTGACCCACCAGAAGTATGTCATTAACCTGGAAGTGATATGTGGCGAAAGTGACATCATCAGTCAGGAAGTGCTATCATTGTAACATAATAAAATGATACATCTGAAATGCAGAGTGGCATTCTTGGACTGCAGCAATTGTACAGCCATGAAACATCCCTGACAGAAAGCAAGATTAGGACAAAATATGATGCAAAGCACTGAACTAAAAACAAAATTAATAAAACCCTCACATGAAAATTCAAATTGTTAACACTCACAAAAGGAATATAACAAGAGTAAGTTCTGCAGTTTCCAAGATTGCTGCTCCCCACTTTCTGCGACCCACCTGACATTAGGCTGCAACCCACCAAGTGGGTCCTGACCCACAGTTTGAATAACACTGTAAATATATACCTTATACTTGTATATTACCAGCTACCATTTTTATAAAGTATTGTGGGGCTCTGTTGGTATGTTATATTTTAGTGGGTGGTGCTTTGAATTTTGTTGCATATTCTAATCTTCAAAGTCAATTGTTCAACTAATACTCCCATCCAAGCATATTTCCAGAGTGAATATTATTGGTTTTAAAGCAACTTATTTTTGATGGCGTGTCACTGGTATAGTGCAGTTACCACAGTTCTAATGTTTCACCAGAAAAATCCCAAGTCATAATTGTCTGGCAACCTGTGATCTGTGGATTTTATCCCCTGGTCTTAAATTTGGCTCGACCTGAAGCCTCCAACAATTGGAGCTGTGCTCCTATCACCCTTGGAGGCTCTTCTGAGCCCCACCGATGCCACTCGCAGATGCATGTGGCCTCTGTGGGCCTCAGAATGGCTATTTTGGCCGCAGAACTCAACTTCTGGTTTTTTGACAAAACTGGAAGTTGTGTTTTTATTGTCTTATAAGGCATTTCAGTGTTTGAGGTAATGCCTTCTAAGGCATTAAAAATGCAACTTTTGGTGTTGCTGAAAAACCGGAAGGCGTGTTCTTCAGCTGAAATGGCCATTCTGAGGTCCAAGGAGGCCGCATGCGTTTGCACCTGGCCTCAGAAGAGCCAGAAGTGACCGGAGCACAGTGCTCAGAGGTTTCAGAGGGTGGTTGGCTGCAAATCTACAGGTTTAATTACCTGCAGATTTTTTTAACCATGAGGGTTCTGGGAACACAAACCTCCCAGATAAAAAGGCCCCACCTGTTAATTGAGTAGCTCATTTATTTGAAAAATATAAACAAAGTCACTTCACAAGTGTGCCTCATGGACTAAAACATATATAATATTAAATTGGGACAGGCTTTGCAATTAAGCAGGATTTCAAAAACAAGATGAACTCTGTATTTTAAAGTTCTAATTAAAGTGACCAGGAGCTTAAACCAGTGAAAAAGGAAATACAAAAAGTAGCAGTTTTTCTTACTGTGACTTTTCATTATGTTTTTTCAATTTCCTTTAATTAACATGTCCTTTATCAGAAGCAAATTAACAATAAAAAGAAATAAAATATTGAGGCGTCAACCCACAATCGTTTTTTGCAGCATTTGCTGTATGTACTGTACATTGTTGTACACAAGTCTCTGTGTAGATACACCTACCAAATGGCTGTGTTGCTACTGCCATATTTGGCTGTGCTGCACATCTGTTGAGGGTGGTAATAGGAGAGTCCATGGTGGAACAAGTCAAAGAATAGCCATGTATTCGTCACAGAAAATATATACATATTTGTCTTCCTAAAGCAGAGGTCTCCAAACTTTTTAACCAGAGGGCCGAATCAAATATCTGGCATGGTGTTGAGGGCTGAAAAAATAAAGTTAAGAACAAAATTTAAATAGATACATTAGAGGAACTTAGATAAGTGAATGAATGTGCTCAAAGTACCACCTCAAAAATATAGCACACACTTTAATGGACTCACATTCTTCCACCTCACAAGCAGCTTACTTAAATCAATTAAGCAGAGCCAGCAGATCACAGGAAACACCCAGTACATGTTCTGAGACCTGGGGTCAGGGAGCTCCCTGATTCTCAGAGAGCTGTCTAAGATCTTCACAGGGCTTAAAACTTAACTTCCAGTTTTTTGGGAGAACCTGGCCTTCCAAGAGCATTCTGAGGGCTGGGAGGGCCTTCCTGGCCCTAAGAACACCCTCTGCACACATCCAGAGCACAGCTTGGATGGTGCAGCCCATGCCGGTAAGATCAGGAAGGCCAGAAGCTCATAGGGTTCTATGAGGCTTGCCACAGGCCAGATAGACGTTCTCTGGGGGCCACATCTCTCCCCCGGGCCGGGGTTTGGAGACCCCTGTCCCAAAGAATTGATTTATGCACCTATGATATAAAGATGCCTTGCTGAATCAGACCAAAATTTCGCCTGTCTTTTCACCTGACCATCTGTTTCACCTAGTTTTGGGGAGGGCGGTACTCCCTCCTTCTTGACTCTTAACAGTTACCTTTTTAACCTTTTAAGTTTTATGCTGCTTACACTATTTTATGATAATTGATCTGCCCATTTATTGTTGCTGTTTTGTTTTTCAACTTTAGTGTTTTAATGGATTGTGTACGCCACTTTGGATTTTTAGAAAAGCACCACAAAATCGTATAAATAAATTCCAGCAGTCTGCTTCCAACAGTGATTAGCTTCCTGAATAGTTCACAAAGCGTGTTAAGTTGGAGCAAGGCATCCTGGGTTGTTTACCTGCATCTAGTGAGCATAAATATTATTATATGTATGTACATTGTTTTAATGTACATCGTTGCATGTACAAAGCCTTTCATTTTGAGGCTTTCATTATAACCAGTGCAGCAGGATTGAGAGACTAAGGTAGATCTAATTCTTTAAGAGCCACCTAAGCTGGATATTTTCTGATAAAGAATTCCATAAATTAATTGTGTACTGCCTGAAGGAATATATCTAGCAGGGTGGACACTTTGCATATAAACAAGAATTTGCAGGTGTGATATGGCTGGCATAGCTGCTGCTGCTTCTCCTCCATCTGGCTCCTGGTTGGCCGGCCAATTGAGCATGTGAAGTAGAATGAAGTGCTACAATACAAGAATCAGGTCCACTTTAAAATGTAGCATGTGAATATTTCAAAATGGAGTACATTCTGGTCATAGTGGGAGGATTAGGCATGTAGCTCCTTCCCAGTGAAATTGGTGCAACTCCTATACTTTTCTAGGTCACTCCTAGAATTTCAGAAAATTATTGTTTTTTTTAAAGATGAAAATCTTTGCTTGTAGCAATAGCTCCAAAAGAGAAGGATCAAACATGATTCAGAGCAGAAAGTGGAGCACAGATATGTAATGCAATATATTCCTCTCAAATGGCTCTTAAACACAAATCAACACTCCCGATATCATAGCCGTGCAAAGAGATTTTCTTGTTCAAAATGTATTTAACTTCCTAAGATGGTGAAAGGAGGGCACCTTTGCAGAAGGGGTAGACAGACTCCAGACTTGCAAGAGTCTACTTTTTCTTTTTGCTAGAACCCTAAGGATCACCAACCTGGAACTGGGTACACAATAATGGTTCAGAGGGATGGATATTATTAAGAAAGGGGAGGCAGGTTCTCTGAGCATAGCACAGGGACTTGTTTTCAGTACTGAGCTCAGAGGGTATATACACATGCAGTACACTCTTTTCTACTCCCCCCCCCCAAAAAAAAACCACTTGGATTTTCCCTCACTTTCTGCATTTTTGCAGCCTAATAAGAAAAAAAAGTCCTGTCGCTAGACTTGCTATGTTCAAGCAATTGGAAGACAATCTTGAAGATCTACTGCAAATCACCTGGAGATCCTCATCTATCTTCTGCCTCCTCCTCATTCAAACTGTGTCCTATTTTTACCTCTTTTCTCCTGCCTTCGCTTGTTCCTTCTGTGTTCTGGGAGAGAGCTCTTCTGTAACTTCTTAACAGTTGTCATTTTTACAAGTTGCCTGTAGCATACTGTCTCCTTTATTTCCAGACCTATTTTACCGCTTCCTTACCAGTTCAAGCATGCAGCTGCTCAGAAGGCATGCACTGATCAATTATTATTGTAGGATTGGCGGTAGTGAAAAGAATTGTGGGGGGCGCCAGAAGCAATCCCTAGCTCTAAGTACGGAGCCAAACAGAACTTGACTAGTAGAATAGTTGCTGTAGTCTCTGTTAGTTCGTGAATAAGGAAAGAAAGATCTGCTGCTAGCCTAGAAGCATTTGTTTCTTGCGCCAGGCTATGGGGGGAATGGAATTGTGCATTGTGAAATAAAATGAAGTTAGCCAAGTATAAAATGCATTTCCTAGTGTTGTATGTGATTAGCCTATACCACTTCTGTGGGGTGTCACGAACTACACAACTGTGATCTGACATATCCATTGCTTAGTTTGTTGCAGTATATCTTATTGCAGTATTAATCCCCATGACAGTGTTTTTCAAACTGGGGGTCAGGACCTTTGCAACCTGATGTCAGGTGGGTTGTGAAAAGCTGCATTTTGGAAACTGCAGACCTTCCTCTTGCCATATTCCTTTTGTGAATATTAACAGTTTGAATTTTTACATAAGGGTTTTTAAAATGTGTTTAGTTCAGTGCTTTCACGTTATATTTTGTCCTAATCTTGTTTTCTGTCAGGGGTGTTTCATGGTTGTGCAATTAGAATTTCAAGAGTTTGTATTCCAGGAGTGTCATTTGATTACATTACAGTAATGGCACTTCCAGTAATGAATTTACTACCAGGTTAATGACATTACGTCCAGTGGGTCCCTACACGAGTGCCATTCTAAAAAGTGGGTCTTGGTCTAAAACGTTTGAGAGCTACTGCCCTATGAGGTTAAATGATACAGACTTGTAAACCACTTTATGAATGTTTTGTTGTTTTTGAAAAGCAGTATATAAATATTGTCAATCATAGGGGAACTTGTGTTGCAGTTTTTAGGTGACAAAAGCTACTTGTGCTCTTGTCATTTTCAAAAAAAATTCTGGTGAAAAAAAATTTGAAAATTCTGGTGAAAAAAAAGGCTGAAAAAAAATTTCAGCCTTTGGAAGCAAGAGCATGTTGACCAGATTTCAAGCAAGACCCACGTGCTCGCCTTTTTCTTTATGCCAGAAAGCAAGCCTTCCTGGAGCTCTGCAGTCAGGAGTAAAGCTGATGTAAGCCTGTCTTTTTTTTTTTTAAGTTCTCCAGCAGTGCTGTTTATCTCTCGTTTTGTAGTATAAGAAAATAAATTTGTTTTCTCATTGTGGGTGTTCCAACTTCTGAATAACCCAGAGGCAAAACAAATAAACAGATTTACTGGTAGTCACTAGATATGGAACATTACATTCAGGCATATAAGAAGACAAGTGAGAACGTGCAAGATAATCTTGCAATATACAATTTATCCCAGGCTACAACCGCAGCAGTGTTTGTATTTAGAGCTCCAGCCAGCCTGAATACTAGCAGTATTTTTATATACAGTACATGGGCATTTCCCCAGAGTGAGTAGAGCCACTGTCTGATTTTTGAGTGACCTGTTTTGCTTCTATACCGACAGGCCCATGTTTCAGATTGGAGGGAATGATACAAAATAAAACAGCTTTCTAAATAGGACCCTGCCCCAGATGAGGAGTTAAACTGGTTTGTTTACAGATCCTATACCTTGAGAAGTACAATTTTAGTTAAAGCCACTGTTTTAGAGAGCATGGTGCTCTTTGCTCTCAAAGGTGCTTTTTCAGGAAGTTGAAAGGGTCAAGTAAGCTTTGCTAATCCAATACATAAACACATAGCTAAATCTCCATCACTGAAGCTCTAAAGTTACATGCATAAGTCAGGGGTTCTCAGGTGTTACAAGGCACAGTTTGGGGAGGCACGAGAAAGCCCTGCTTCCCCACTGGTCCCAGAACCTTTGAAAGCTATTGCACGTGTGTATTTAGCTGTTCCAGTTTTGTTTAAATTTCTTTGACAATTTTAAAAAAATGTGTGTGTTCCCTTCTGCTCCTACTTTGCCATTACGCTTTTGTTTGTTGTGCCAACGTATCATTTGAAGCCTTAAAACCAGCAGTTCCCAAACTGGTCATGGTGCCCTTCTTCCATGGTGACCTGTTGCAGTGGCACTGCACCATGGAAGGACAAGAGAGCTATCAGCTGATAGTTATCAGCTATCTCTCCTAAGACTGCACAAGATGTTGTGCAATTTTGGACTGGCCGGATTGGTGGCGCTTGGGAGACCTGGGAAGAAGAGGTCAGCGGGGACATCTCATAGCACCCCTGTGAGTTTGCTGTGGTGCATAGTTTGGGAACCACTGCCTTACACTGGTAATTATCTGAAAGCTTATGAGTTAGACTTGCATTTTTCAGATGCAAGAAATGCTTTAAGGATACATTAATGATGGAGGGTCTCCTGGTCTGGAGATAGTCAACGCAGGTAATGGACAATCTGAATGGAGCTTTACTCTCTCTGAAGGAGCAGGACCACAGTCTAAGGGTTCTCCTGGAAGCGCAGCTCTCCTGGGTTCCCAGGTGATGGCTTTGTTGAGGAGAGACCATGCATGCAACCGTATTTGAATCACTTGAACCAGCCCATGGTGACCATGCCTTAGTGATGTCTAGACTAGATTACTGAAACATCTCTATATGGGGCAGCCTTTGAAGTCTGTTCAGAAACTGCAATTGGGCATTTGAAGGATCGCCTCCTTCCTTATAATCCAAACTGTCCTCTAAGGCAGGGTTTTCAAACTGGGCCGTTGCCACACCCCAGCCTGAGAAACCCTGCGCGTTTCCCCTTAAGGGGCAGGGGCAAGGAATGGCAGCGACACAATCACCAGGATCACTTTGCTGCTGCCAACATAATGGGGCTCAGGGGGACTTACTGCTGGCTGCCCCAGTGTTCTTGGGGTCAGGGAGCCCCTTGGACCCCTCTGAAGGGCTCCACAAACTTAAAAAAATTGCAACCCATTTTTGGTTTTGTGATCACAACTTGGAAGTTGGTTGCAATCTTTTTTAAGTTTGTGGAAGCATGGGGAGCCCTGCAGAGGGGTCCGTGGGGCTCCCTCACCCTCGAGGACACTGGGGCAGCCAGCAGTAAGTCCCCCAGCCCCCTAATGTTTTATTGTTCTATTCAGGGATTTTTAAACTTGGCAGCCTTCTCTTCTGTAGTCTTGGCAGCCGCAACCTGCCTTCTCTTCTGTAGTTGGTGCTGGAGGCCTTTCCCAGCCCGATAACCTACTCTGCAGGCCCCTGCAGACTTCAGAATGGACCTCAAAATGCCTTTCCTTTGTTTTGGAAGCAAATAGAGAGTGGGTCTGGGTCCCCAAAACAAGAAGTGTCTTATGGAGGATTCTGAGGCCTGTAGATTGCTGAGCTGGGAGATAAGAGGCTTCAGTAAGTAATGTCTCTTCTGGAATGACTCATATTTGGAGACAAACTAGTAAAAGGGTGGGCAGGAGAGTCCAGATCGTGATCCACTGTGCTTGGGCTTGCGACCCAGCGGGGGGTCATAACCCACACTTTGGATGCACTGGTTTAATTTTATGCAATCCACATGGTGGTTTGATTTTGTTTTTAATGTTTTATTGTTTTGTGTTTTTAAATCTTATAAGCTGTCTTGGTGCCATTAAAAGAGGAATACTGTGTAGACATTCATTAAATAATAGATCATATCACACTTTTGAAATAGCACTTACGAAAATGTAGTTTTAGTTAACTAGAATCTGAGGTACGCTGTCATGTAAGCTTAATCAATTCGGGAGGGGGGAAGTAGAAAGGCATTTTATTTGTTCTTCCTGTGATCTCCATGTGAAATAATGATTCTGAAACAATTTTCCTCAGCCAAATCTAGAATGATTGGTGTAGTTATAATTTCTTGCACCACAACTGACCTGGACCTTTGATTTTTAAGAGACTACCTCTTGCCACTTTTTTTCCTAACGTTGAGAAGGTTGTGTCATTCCTTTCTGTTTTATACATGCTTTCCAGAGCATTTTAAAATAGATAATATAGCAACAGGTTGTTATACATTGGCTGTTCTTGTTGCTTGTGCTAGTTGTTTTTATGCAGTGATTACTTTTTACTGTGATAATCCATCTTGAAGTTTACAACGTATTGTAAACTGGTGGGATAAGCAAGTTGGAGATGTATTGCCCTTCTGTATTGTATTTAGCAATGTGCCTTTGTGCATGGATTGAACCTCTCCTTTGTAATCAGGTCTTCTGCAGAATTTCCCACAAATCAGAATTAACCTTATTTTCCTATTGGAGAAACTATTAGCCATGTTCACATCTCTGAGGGACAAGACATGGAATTTTCACATTGTTAACAGAGTGGCTCCACATTAATTTGTAGTCAGTTCCAAAGAATGAGGTGTGAAAGGAAGGAGCTGCATGAGTATGTGCACATTTGTGTGTAGTCTTGCACCAATGCTAGCAGCCATGAAAGGGTTTTGGAATGTAGGTAAGAAATATGGTTCTCAGAACATAGTTTTGTGTACTTGCATCCATTTTTGACTGGAATAGCCCCAGGTCTGGGCTCTCAGTAATGAAACTGAAACAATTCAGTATAAGGCCTTAATGGTAAATGAAATTACACCATGAGTTCGGTACATTTAATGTACTTAGTACATTTTAAACAATACACGCACATCAATCGGTTAGCATCCTGGTCCTCTGGGCTAAGCAACTTTGGGTGCTTTCTGGTATATTTAAAATGTATGTATTCATATTAAAATAGGCATCTTATCTTATTATCTTAAAAGTAGCATTATATAATCCAATATACATTTTAAATTTGGGGCTATATGAAGAAGGCCTTACACAGTGGGAGAAGATTAAAACTTCAAACTGTCACAGTCGTCTTTTGTACACTTCAGTTAGGAGGGAGGTAAAATCTTCCCATTTAGACTCAGCGTGTAGTATATCACAACATAGTGATGCCATACAGGCATTGTGTCATCTTAGCTGATGGTGGGGATGGTAGGATTATTGCATTTCCTTCATCATTGCTACTGCTGATCATGTTTTTTTGCTTCATTAACCTAAAGTGAATATTGTTGCCATTTTTTTTTTAAGAGAGAGATTCAAAGGCTATTTTAGTTGAACCACTGAAAAGCTCCTTGGCTCCATAAAATATTGAACAACTGTAGCTCATAATCAACATTTTGATTACAGAATGAAATTCAGCAGTACAAGAAAATTAGATTTCAATCTCCAAATGGAATTTTACTTATTAGAAGTCTTTTTTTCTACTGTAAGCTAAATGAAAGGTCACTGCAACATATTTTCTTTTGTTGCAGTTAATAGCACTGGCAGATGTTTTTAAGTGATCTTGAAGCATTTTTTTTCCCTTCAACTTGTTTTATTCTATAAACTACAGATAAATTAGTTGCTGATGCTTCTGGAAAAATCCTCAGCACTAAAATATACAATTGTACATATATATGAATTTTATAAATTATTTGACTTGAACATTTATGGTAGTCTGTTTAAACTGGCAGAGTGTAGTTGTCAAATTCAATTTGAGATTATGTAGAAATAAGTCTTACAAATTATTTTTCCCCAGCCTTTGCCGAAGCCAGATAAGAACATGTTTGCCAGATTCCTTGCAGCAAAAAAGATTTGTTGCCAGGATCCTAGTTTGTTGTTCATTCTCCTCCCTTCTGTTTTCACTTTTTACTGACATTAGTGCACTCTGTACCTCTTTCTCATCTGCAGCAAGATGATTTGGTTTTATTTGTTAGGAGCATACAAGGACACTTGTTAAAAACATATTCCTTTCCTATTAGCTAGCTTTTTTTCTTTATTTCTCCATTTGAATGCAAGCAAAGAGATTGCACAGTTGTAATACAGTTACAATGACATCCATCAAATTAGCATCTTATCTCTTATTAATTCATTCTAAGATAATGTGCATTCTTGTTCTTGATACTGTGAAGTCTGTACAGATGTCACACCTGGCTAAAAAGAATTGCAATGAAGGGCAGCAGTAACCTTAAAGGATTGAATTTAAAGAGAATTTTACAACAAGAAGGACCAAAGCACAGTCTAGTCCCACTTCTTGCTACCAAGCTGTCTGCCAATCTTGCATTATATCTTTCTGCTATAAACAAAAAGCAAATGTGGCACAGAAAGGCTCTGTTGAACAGATAACTCCAGGTAGATTGAGGAACTAAACAAGCCATGCTGTACCTTGGAGCAGAAAGTAAAGTTTTGGATTATGGATTATCAAGTAGTAGTAGATAGTTGAACTCGCCTTGGACAACTGTTGCCGTCCATTATCACTTCATTATCAGTAGTGTAGCTAGGCAGGTAGGTAACAGCATCTACCTGTTGGCATGCGGAAGCACAGTGATATGGGTTCTCCTGGCCACCACCAGTTGTCATACAGCTCCAAATGGAACTTTTTGTAGTACCCAGGCCACACATGTGCAGAGGAGGGGGGGTGTCTGTGCAGGGGGATGACGTGGAGAGATGTCATCGTGTCGCCCAGTCCCAGGTTCCCGTCCCTCAGTATGCTACTGATGATTTATATACCCCTTTTCACAAAGTGATTTTTCATAACAAATGAAAAGATGGTTCCCTGTCCAATCTAAAAAGGCACAAAAGAGACACCACTGCAGAAAAAGTTATGCTTGATGACAGCATAACAGTTCTCCCCTTACTAAACAAAAGAGAACTTCCGAGATGTCTGTTTGCCAGTTAACAGAGATCAGCTTTATAGGTTATTGCAGTTAGAAGTCAAGTGAAGCCATAACAATGGTCATTTAGACAAACTTCAGTTGTCACAATGGCAGTGTGGTTTCCATCATAAAATTGCTTCTGCAGTTGTAAACCTATGAGTCAGGCAGGTTATATGAGAAATCCTTCCACTAATACTTCTGGCATTTAGGGGAAGGGTAGCAGAGCGTTGGAGGCTTACTTTGTGATCTAGCCACCTTTGTTGTGGCTTACAAATGTTGCACTTGCTATTTAGAACATGCATTTTGTTTTTTTGCAGAAAGAAGGTCACACTCTGAAACTGACCTTGAACTGAGTGTGTGAATTTACTGAAAATAAATGTCTAGCCTTCGTGATGCTGTAGAAAATCTTAAATGATTTCCTGAAGATATAGAAAAGTGCAGGGAATGGTCTGGGAGTCATTTATCAAACATTGCCACTGTGGTGAAGCATAATCACAGGTGGGAGGTGAAGATCTTCTGGTATCTGCATATTCCTTTGTCAACCTATCATGAACCAAGGCCAAGATTTGAAGGCTAAGGAAGGGACAGAGTACTGTAGAGTCTGAAGCCACAATGGCTGTGGGTGGCAGAATGGATGCTTGGGTCAAAAAAAGAATTCTGAGCAAATGATGATCAGTAATGGAGACATACGTTATTTTGGAATAAACATGGGACCCTGGCAGTATAAGGTACTGAAGCAACTTAGGTATAGACATTAACCAATCTATTGCATAGAATGACTCATTTCATGGAATGAACCATTCCATGTAATTGACCATCCTAGTTATGGTCATGTTTATAATATGTTTGTTTATATTATTGTTAGGGATTATATTGTAGGGATAATCTTGAAGATTACACTAAAATGTTCTTTCATATAGTTAATCTTATACCACAAGAAGTCTAAATATTTAAGGGAGCTAGAGATGGTGAATACTTTAGATAAAAGCACATTCTGTTACTGTCTGCTTTTGGAAGATCCAGTCAGATATGCCAAGTTGGATCTTAGCTGCCTCTTTGCAACTTTTATACAAAGTTGCAGAGATGTGATAAAGCAAAAACACTTTTAAAGAACATACCACTTTTACCTCCTACCCATCTGCAAGATTCTAGAATTTAAATTTTACAGTGAATATTACAAGCTGTACAGTGATTATGACAAGCTGCCTAAATTGTGACAGAAATATGTCCTTCTGGAAAGGGGGAGGTCATGAACTCTCTCATGCACTCTCAATTTTTTCTTATATAGAAGCTCCATTTTCATTTCACTGCCAAATTTAAGCAAGGACATAGTAAAGATTAGATTAGGAATTAATTTTGTTGGAACAAAATCTTTGCTACTCAGGCTACTAGTGTATGTCTGGAAAGTACATGTGTAACTTAATGTAAGAGCGGTAGCTTCTAAATGTACAGCACCAGCAGCTGCTTCTCCTATAGTTTTTGAAGGTTTAAAAGTCATGAAACTTACAATTGTTGCAACTTAAAAAATGACCATACCACATTTGATGTTGAGAGCAAGAAAAGACTTGTGGATGTGCTGTTTATACTATTGGTTAAATGTGCCTCATATTTAACAGACAGCAATATAAAGCTTACGCAGTTGAATTTATTGCCATTTGTTGAAATACTTTTACCCAGGTTTTAAAAGGTTCTGTTTCACTGGTATCCTATACAATTTGTGCTGGTGTCATTTTGAAAAAAAAAGTGTGGATAGTCCTGTGAATAATCATGCTTAAAAAAAAAAACTGATGCTGGCTGTCCAAATTTTGATTATATATGAATTCAGAGTCCATGGAATTTGTCTAAGACGGGAATGATCTTGATAACATTCACTGGGCTTGCAATTATTTGAGACTTATTTATAGGAGCAGTAAAGGAGAATCTCTGTGTAATTGTAGGAAAGCAAGTGACCCAGCAAGAAAAGTGAAGCAGGCTTGAGAGCATGACTTATGGTTCATAACCGTAAATACAAAATATTCTAATACTTTATGAGCGATTGCTCATCTAATTAGAAATGATCTGTTATATAGATGAAATATTTATGCTGCCTTTACCTTTGAGAACAGATGTCAGGGGTGACCTGTTTGCTCTAAACATTGACGTGGAACGCTAAACATTGTCTGGAAACATAGTCATGGTCCATCTCTATAACATTAAGGGACTGAAGACACTATTGTCTTGCTGGTTCAAAGAATTTTGGTGCCTGAAGCGTAAGCTCATGGAAATCTTGTTTAAAAAATCTCATTGTGTTGGAAATCTCAGAGTTGGAAGCAATACTCTGATACTATGAAAGTCCAAGAAGATGTGTACTAACAATGCACACATTCCGTATGATACCTGTGTTTAAGGGATATTTGTTGGCTGTTACGCATTCAACTCTGTCCCTCGCTGGTACAAGAGAAATGGAGTCAGAGCAACTGAAACAAGTACTGTTTATTGAGGGAATGATTTGCCAAAACAGGAAAGAAGAAAAATCGAGTAAAAGCAACACAGTGAGATGGGCAGTGCAATCCTATGGACCACACAGCATCGGCGCAATGGGGTTGCACCGACGCTGCGAGCTTAGCGCTGATGTGGTGAAGCTGATTGGCCCCCCTCATTGGCGCTGCAGGCAGCACTGGTCCTGTTGCACCCGCGCAACACCTCTCTCGTGTCGGCCAAAGCCGGCCAGCGTGAGGGAGGCACCATGATTGGCGGGAGGCAGCTCCGCAATTGGCGGGAGGAGGGCAGGATGTGGGCGGGACATGGGCAGGTCCAGGATTCAGCCATAAGGCCAAATCCTAGACCCGTTTGGGAGGCTGCACTGGATATGGTGTTGGCTGGCCGGTCTCGCCATTCCAGCGCAGTATAGGATTGCGCCCTAAGATGCTAAATCACAGCTACAATCCTTTATACACCTTACCTGAGGGTAAGCCCCATTGAACTCTATGGAACTCCTCTGAGTAAACCTGCACAATGTACTGTTGGACACAATATGAAGTATATGACATACATGTTAGACATGGAGAGTAATTGTATAGAGCAGTGTTATTCAAATTGTGGGTTGTGACCCACTTGGTGGGTCGGGACCTGATGTCAGGTGGGTCGTGGAAAGCTGGGAGCAGCCATCTTGGAAGCTGCAGACCTTACTCTTGCTATATTTTTTTGTGAGTGTTAACAGTTTGAAGTTTCAAATGAAGGCTTTTTTAAAAATTGTTTTTAGTTCATTGTTTTTACATAATATTTTGTACTAATCATGCTTTCTGTCAGGGATGTTTCATAGTTGTGCAAATGCTGCAGTCCAAGAATGCCAGGAGGGTCATTTGATTCTGTCACACTGATGGCACTTCCTGCTTGATGATGTCACTTCGGGCTATGACATCATTTCCAGGTTAATGGCATCACTTCCAATGGGTCCCAACACAAGTGCCATTCTAAAAAGTGGGTCCTGGTCTAAAAGGTTTGAGAACCATTGATGTAGAGCAATCCAGGAGTAGAGGTGATCTGAGGTCCCTGGAAGACCTTTCGCACACGTCTGGTTTTTCCAGAGAGTTTCTGATGCTTTGTGAGGCTGTGTGCAGCCTTCCTGGGCCTCAAACCACTTCCTGGATGTGACTGGAAGTCTTCTAATATCGTCTGGGAGATACACCTTTGCCCTCCTGATTGGGACCCGCGCTGGGTCAAATCCATGGATCCTGAATCCATGAATAAAGAGGATTGACCTGTATGTTCCAGTGAAGCAAGACTAATGTAGTTTTTTCAGAGAGGAATAATATAGACTAGTGTTGCCAGATTTCTTGCTGATGTTATGTCTGTTCCTATACCTTAGTTTTTTGATATGTGTGTGTGTGTTTTTTTTGCTTATTTTTTTGCTGTTGTTGTTGTAATATGCCAATAAAGGTTCCGGAAATTGAATCGAATTGACTAGTGTCTTAATCTTGCTGTGTATAAAATATTGGCAATTTATTTTGGTATGATGCGCATGTTAGCCAATATTTTAGCACTTAATCACATATTGAGGATAATAGTCCAGAGCATTCATTTTTAATTGGCAATAAATACCAATTATTTGGTACAAAAATGCTGTTGTAATTGAACAAACTAGATTTGTACTTACCTTCCCATTGTGGCACAATAGTAGGTATATTGCAACAATTAGTTCTTGAATTACCACTTATTAAAAAAAAAATTCCTTTTTGTCTGAAAACATGTTTATTTTACTGTTATAATCTGTAATTCATTTTTATTATTGGATTGCTGTTGACTACATTCAATAATTGTAGCAGTATCCTGATAGAAAATATTTTAAATACCTTTTAGTAAATCTAGAATTGGTTGTGTTCTTTAATTTCTGTTTTTGTTTTTAATTTTGTTTTGTAAGTAAAAAGACTATTGCTGTCAGCCAGTACTTGCCTGTGGCTCATGGTTATGAGATAGGATTGTCTGTGGTTTGGTAGAGGCGTCTGTAATGCAAGGGAGTTGCCAGAACTTTATTATCTGGATCCCAGCCAGATATTCAGAGCACCTCAGCACTTTCTCTGAGAACCAAGGAAAATAATTGGGGGTTAAAAGAAGGGAAAGCAAGGAGCTACTGTTTTCTGCTCTGTTTTAATGTGCTTATTGATTTTATTTGGGCTTTTACAATTAAGATTAATTCTTAAGATGAGTATGCATTCATTCATATTTAAAACGTAAGTTTGTACAAATAAAATTTGTTTTTATACACACACACACACACACACACACACACACACACACACACACACACACACATTTTAGTTGTCACAAAAATGCATTCTTTCTCTTTTGCACTTCTAATGAGGAGAATCATTTTTGAACATAAAGTTCTGGGTGAGAAAATGAAATATGCCAAAACAGTTTTGTTATGCTTCTAAGTTTTAATTGCAGCACAAGAGCTTTTTTGATAGTATTCAGATATAACTCACCTTCTTTTTGGAAATAAAACTTACGTTTTATGTGTTGCTCAATTGTTAAAAGGTAAAGGTTTCCCCACAACCGAATGGTCTAGTCGTGACCAACTGTAGGGGGCGGTGCTTATTATAGTAGATTAATTGCCAAACCCATAGAAGAAAGAACTGGATATGTATAGCCTACAAAAGTTTTCTTGTATATGCATCTCAACTATGAAAGGCACCGAGCATTTCTGTCTCTGCATGATAAAAAAAATCATTTCTAAAATGAAGGTTTTTGCATCTTGTTAGGTAATGTAAAATGTTAACAAACATCAATGTAGAAGGAAATGGTAACTAGAGGACATTTGTTTAGTGAGAGTGTAAGAACATTCTTTTTTGTCTAATGTCTGGAATGAGCAACTGAGATGTAGAATTGTACTTTGAGACCCAGAGCACAATCCTAACTTGGAGTTAGGCTGGCACAGTTAGGCCAGCAAAGTTTGGCCGGCACAAGGGACACCGTAAAGTATGTTTGGACCACAGTCAGAGAGGCCAGCACACAGACGTGCGCCATCCCCCCTGACTCCAAGAGTGGTCCAAAAGTGCTTTACAGTGTTCCTTGTGCCAGCCAAACTTTGCTGGCCTAACTCCAGGTTAGGATTGCACCCCCAGTCACTAGGAACATAGCCAAATAGCGGCAGGGACTGTGCATTGAACTAAGTGAATAGCGTTATGGGGTTGTTACTTGGATACGCCTGTATGGCTCTCTGTCTTCTCAGGCCTTTTAAAGCTTTCAGTGACTGAAAAAAAATTGGCTACAGTGTTATGCTCGGCAGCTGTGAGATGGTATTTGTTTATGTTAGCTGATTTGTTTTGCAAATTAGCGGTCTAAATCTTAAGCTTTAAGAAGGCTTTCTGGTGAAAAGGGGTTGTGAATTGGTGTTAAAAGTACATCTTTCAGTATGTTTCTCTTCAGCTCAATTGGAACAGTGGGAGGATCTCTTAAATTGAGGAAGACTATTAATTCTAATTTTCTGTGAACCCCAGTGCTATACAGTTATTCTAACTAATCTTGAAAACTGCATAACAAATAACATGCAAATTTGATGCATTCACAAATACTAAAACAGGTAATTTGCATTTTATATTTACTTTAAAATGTATCCCTGCTCTCCCCCCCCCCGTTCTGCTCATGGGACATTGTTTTCTGTGATTATACTTGTTTACGTAAAACGTAGTGGCATTATGAGCAGTGAAATACAATTTGTGTGTTTAAGAGCCATTCACTTGCACTTCAAATGGCAGGATTAAGCTCTCTGCTTAGTTCTTATCTCATTGAAGTTAGTGCAAGTTATTGAAACAAGATAAACTACCATTACAAAAATAGGATGTTAATAAATACTATTGCTTTTTGAATAGCAGCAGATTGCTTAATAGATTCATGCTGCTTGCTGTGAGAGAGTCGAAGCAGAACAGGCGTCCCTCTGTTTTCTTGGAAGTGAACTTAATTCTAGTTAGCTGGAAGTATCTAGGAACATTTGGTCCAGCTTTATTGTTCATTATTGTTTGTAGTGCAAACAGAAGTCAGTTAATGGAGTTAACCTGAACAGAATAATTTTGCAGAAATTTTTCTGTTTTTGTGTGCATGCTTTTTTACATGCTTACTTTGAATAATATGGTACATTAACAAAGGCTGCAATCCTATGTGTACACACACACACACACACACACACACGCACGCACACGTGTACCTGGCAGTAAGTCCCATTAACCTCTGTTGGAGCTTGCTTCTCAGTAAATGTACATAGGATTGTGCCAAAAGTCATTAATTGGTGTGACAACCACCAGAATACTGGTAGAAGCACTGTGATTGGAGGGTATTATATTTGCTCTCATCAATTACATTGGTCGTTATTTCCAGAATTGCCTTTACTTTGCTCATAGGAACCTGTTCATACTTTTAAGAACTGCATTAGAGACTCTGCTGTCCAGCCCATGATTAGTGAATACTACGGACAGTGCTACTTTTCAGGGGTGGTGCCATGGTTGTGGAATTCTCACTAGCAATGGGAGAGCAACCTTCCTCTCCCCTTTTTAGACAGTATTTGAAGATTTTTTTTATGCTGTTGTGAATGTTCTGTGTTTTGATTTCAAATTTTAAAAAGATGGTTGCTTTATAGTATTTCTTGAAGGACATTAATTTGGAAAATTTGCTTAAAGAGCAGGCTATGGATAACTTACATAAATAAAATACTCAAGTGCATTTTTAAGTGCCAGGCCACCCCTTTTATTGCATCATAGGATCATCTGATAGCAGTAGTGTAAAAAGCACCATGGTCTGCCCCAGGTGCCAGGCCAGAAGGGGGTGAGGCGAAATTGGGCCTCCACTGTGGATGCAGAGAGGTGTGGTGTAGGGGTGGCAGGTGAGACAGAAAAGCATTGTGTCCTCAGAAAATCACCACAGCCACCACTTTGAGACTCGAGTCGTTTCCTCAAACATAACAGCCGCTTGAGGGCATCTGCACTCATTGTGGTGTCTCGGTGATGTCCGAAAATCACTGCAGCTGCCACTCCCCCCTCAACATGTCTCTAGACACACTGCCAGGATACAAATACAACTGGTTTATCTCAGCAAAATGTGTTCAGTAATTTTTAGCAGTCTTTCTTACAACTGGCTTAGGTTTTAAAGCTGAGGCCATGTTTCAGGTCCATTCATGATTAGAGAAGAACTCTTGAGTCTAAAACTACACTCATTGAAAATTTCAGTATTGCTGCATGCAGTGTCATCCATTTAATGTTAGATCTTTTTGCCTTGGGGTTAAAACTGAGGTTTTGATGATATAATCTTCCGATGTGTAGATAATTCCTGAGATATTATGAAATGTGGTCTGGAGGTTGAGCTGTTGCCTTCGCCTGAAGATGCTAAGCAGGATCAGCCTTGGATTGGCCTTGAATGGGAGACCGGAAGTTCACTGACAGAGCTTGTGGAGGAATGGGAAGAGTGTGGAGAGTCAGCTGACAAAAGAACTGGCCAAGGTGTGATCTGTGGTGGACTGTGAAGGCTCAGAAGGTGCAAGAGTGCAGCCAGGATCATGACCACACATTGAAAGGGAAACATCTGAAGAAACGGAGGGTTCTGTGAATGGTACATAGAACAACAGTTGTAAAAACCTCAATTGAAAAATCGGGTTTATGAACAGCCTGCCCATGTAAAGCGCCTTGAGTCCAATGAAATCTGGAGAAAGACGGTATAAAAATGCATCAAATAAATAAAATATTGGGGTTCATTTAGCTCTATTATCTTGTGATACTTCCTCTGTTTCACCTCCAGAATCTACCTCAACCCCCTCCCCCCCCCCCGATTCATTCTTGTATTTAAAATAGTTGCATAGCATTTGTATCATTTAGACCAGGTCTCACAGTTTATCTGATGTACACCTATAGGTGGACTGAGAAAAAAGAGAATTCTGTTTGCTTTTGCTGTTTGGTGATTTAACTAGAATTCTACTGTTGCAGTTTTTGTATAACAGATAAAAAGGTCAAATCACCTTAGTATTAATCTAATAATTATTCCTCCTGAGAGAGCCCCTCCCCCAATTAAACAGAGATAGTTACCCACCAGAATTGGCATTAGGAGATGTTTCCATCTAATCAAATGAGACAGAATGTAAATTGATTTCTAAATTTAAATTGCAAACTTCCTTTCTCAAAGTTATGATCTATAGTTGACTTAACTAAACTCATGTCTCTATTTTAGGTTACTGTAGTCATCGTAATATACTTGAGATCTATCCATTTTGTAACATTTTGCTGTAAGACAGAACCCCACCACTTGTTAAACTACTAGTGTTGTGACTAGTATGTTTGAAACGTTAATAAGCTTAATTACATTTTACATTCTGTTGATCTTATCTTTGTCTAATAGACTGGGAGATTGGGCTAACTGGAAAACGTTTTATGCTAGCATGGCCAATTTAATCCCATCTGCTTTCTTTCTACTTTTTTGAGCTCCTTGTACACCATAACATTCTTAATTACCGAATTATCCCCTCCCCTGCCAAGTATTGAGAAACTTCTGCCTTATTTTGGGGTGTCCTTGTTTTTCTTTTAAATTAGTAGGCACTCTGCCACTTCAGTTCCGTGTTAGCATACGTAATAAAATGTTGCACTGTGTTTTAATTTATGAATATTGGGGAACCTCTCAGGAAAGGAGCAGTGCTTATATTAATGAAACCCGGTGTCCCACCTTCCTTCCTGCCTCCTCCATTTTCACACATTCTTGATTGTAAGTAAATTCCATTGAGGTCTGTGGGACTGTAATAAATATGGGCAAAGGCATGCTGCAAGACTGCAATCCTATGCACACTTTCTTGGGAATAATTTCTAATGGACTGCATAATGCATATTTTTACTTTGGCACATCCAGGATTGCATTGTAAATATACTTTGCCTCCCTTCCCTGTATTTTCTGGTTAGGGCTATAAAGCGGTCACATTTTAGCATAAGCTCTACTGCTCATGGGGGAAGGGTCCCAAGCAAACAGGTACAGGATTGTGCTACATGACAGTGGCGGATGAGGGATATTAGAGGGGTTACCCCCAATATAACAGTTGTTAAAGTGTGTGTGCCTTTCATAATTTGAAGCTAGTCTTTTTTCTCTGGGTTTTCTCTAACAGGGAGGCGGGGAAATTTGCAAGGCATGGGCTCATCTCCCTAAGTAAAGGCTGATCTGATTGAAAGGCAACAGCAGCATCTGGAGACTTTTGACGATGATGATACTCATATTTTTATACCGCCTTTCTTAGGTCATTAGATTACTCTAATGACTGTAACTCAAGGCGGCTTGCATGGGCAGACTTTATTCATAAACCCAAAGGTTTTTACAATTTTACAGAAATGTTCTCTCTTACAACAACAAACAGATGGATCTTTCTGGATTTAGTCTTCTTTCTAGCCGCACGTTTGTCTTCTTCTGGCTGATAAGCGGCTTCTCTACTCCCACCAGAGAGGCAGCTGACCCAGCACACTCCCCCTCTCAGGAGGCAGCTGGAGACAGCTCAGATTTTAATCAGCCGCAGTTTTTACAAGGTCTGCCGCTCACAGAGACTTCCAGTAGTCCCGAACTGGCGACCTTCAGATCTTCCGTTTTTTATCTTCAGGCAAATGGAGGCATTAACCCTCTCGACTAAATCTTCTGCCCTTTCCCTTTTTTGATGGTGCTTTCCTTTCTCCTTCTCTCCCCAAAGAGCTCATTTTATTTTGGGAGGCCAAATTTACCCCACAGCCAGTATGCAGTAGATGAAAAGGATGATACACTTTCCCATCATATGTATTGTTGTTGGTGGAAGGTAACAGGCAGGAATTGCTTGCAGGCTAGCTGACTGTTTTGTATTAACCAACTTTTCTCTTTGAAATGAAGAGCTGGATGGGAAAGCAATTGGACGATGTGCACTTTCCCAAGAGCCCAGGAGCAAAGTAGTCAAGAAGAAGTAGTGAGACAGCATGCACAAGTAATTTTTTCCTACATCTTTTGGGGATTTCACCCCCCTTTGTGATTGGGTCTGGTGGTAAAGATGACAGTTGACAAGACTTGGAATCTCTCCAAAATACGTTGCAAATTTGTGTATGATCCCATTTGCCATACATTCTACTAATGTGTAATCCCAAGTTTGCTATCAAAGGAATACATAATATCATAACTCATAGAAGAAAAAACTTTATTTCTTTGCTGGTAGGTGCTGAAGATACTGAGAAATGTACAGGAAATATTTTAGTACATGTTGAAACGACTCAAATACATAGTTGTATATTTGTACTATATAAACTGATGTATTTATAAAACCTATTTCTAGTTTCCTAAACAATATTTTGAAAAAGCAAAAGAGCAAATGACTGGGAAAGTAGATATCTAAAGATAGTTACACAAACATTCACTATGTGAGTTGCCTTCATATGACTGCTCAGCATGACAGACTTGAAAAATATAAACCCACTTTTTAAATTATCCTCTTTTTAAATTAAAGTCCTCCGGGGAATACATACAGCTTGGGAAGGGATTGGAGACATTAAATATAAGCTAGTATTCTCCAGCAGTATTGCCATTTTTGTGTAATGGAAGCAGTGGAGATCCTTGTAATGGACAGAATTACTGGATTTTTTTATTTTTAAATGTGGGAGACCTGTGCATTGGCTTGGGTGGGGGAAGTTGAAGTCAGTCTCTCACGTTTCCTGGGTGATCAAAATGGAACAGCTTTGTATGTAAAAGCAGGGACTAATGGTGCACTTGAAAGTCACATTACACGTCTTCATCTACTAAAAGACCTGTGACACTCATGCATCTGCCATAACCACAGAAGGAGGGATACTTGAGTTGTGCTTGCTAGCCTCACAATTCTGCTTTCCAAGGATCTTCAGTAAGTGCTGCATTTGCTGGGAACCTCTCAGCGAGGGCACCACTTATAAAGGCAGTGTGATCCGTGGGTGGCAGTGTGGGGGGGAATTAATAAGAGCTGTGCAACCTTCATAAGGGAGCACAATTGCATAGAAAGGTGTAAAACTCCACCTTACAGCATTAGAAAAACAAATTATGGATGCATTTAGTATATTCCAGGAAAAAAATGTGCTAATGGAAGAAAGTGTTGTTATATTTTGAAATACAAATGCTTTTTTAAAAAGATGGTTTAATGTTTTGAAATGGACTGGTAAGCAGGAACACTTCATTTTTGTCCACGACTGTAGTATTTCCTGTATTCAGTACAAGTGCAACTGAGATAAACAAGACTATCTAGAAAAAGCCCATGAACTGCAGTCCAGGGCAAAGATAAAATGTTCAACTTCTCCCAGTTGTGATAAATGTACTACAGATTGGACTTATCTGGACCTCTTGGGATGGGAATGTGTCTGGATTTTGGAATAAGTGTATAGATAGAACAAGAAATGCTTCCTCTTCTTCCTTTCATTTACTCATTGGGGTGCCTGCTGGTGTCTTTTTCAACAATGTCTGTATAGGCACACACCATAGAACAGAATAGAACATAGCCTGTATGTGGGAATGAGCATAATACCTTCTAGTGTTCACACTACAGAAAGGTTAAAAAATGTTTTAGACAGAAATGTCTGAATTTTGGAATAGTCTGGATTTTAGATATCTGGATTACATGATTAAGGTTACATGATTGTGGAACAGTAGGCTGTCACCACATTTAAATAAATATTTCAAAATAGTTAATAAGCTAGTATGGCTTAATTCAAGTTAGATGATTTTTCATTATCTCAAAAGGCTTTATATTAAGGTTTTCATCATGTGCTGTTACTTGCCCACTGTTCAGATAGTATTTCTGTCAGAAAGAGCTCTGTATTGTCCGAGTACCCTTGAATTACTTGCCAGAAGGCACTGCAAAGTCTTTTTTGCTCTTTTTCTTAGTTTGCTGCCCTACACCTACTTCCCGTAGCCAACTTGTAGCCCTTCAAAAAGGTAAGTGTACTTTTGGGCCAAACAAGGGGAGGCATGTCCCCTGCATTTATGTCTTTCCCTTTGAAATAGCAGTTGCAAGAGAAGACCGATCTGGATTGGGACTGTAGCATGCATGAAGGGGGTCTTTCGCACTTTGTGATTTGTGCTTTTGTGCTATTTTCCCATCAGTAGGGGTATTTATTTTTGATTATGCATAAAAACACAAAACATCACCTTTTTGGTGTAAAAATATCTGAATAAAAAACATGGCATTTTGGTATTAAAAATATTTTCCAAAAATTAAAATAAACTACTTTTCCAATTAAAATTATACTGTGGCTGCATCTGCTGATGCTATATCACCTCCCTAGTACACTTTAAAAGCATTTAACATTACTAAAAATGAGAACTTGGAGTGAGAATGCAGAATAAAAACACATAACAGCGCTTTCTCCCTTTCAAATCATAAAATCTGTGAAAAAAATAACACCATTTTCAAACACCCATCAGAAATGCCTCTGCATAGTGGTTTTCTGGTTCTGAAGTGGCACTGCAGCAAATGACAAAGTCAGGAGCACGTTACTGTGGGTGGGGGGAGAGGAATTTACGGTGGGGCTGCAAAGCTGCCTTCCAGCCATGCTGTGGTCCTGATCTGGGTAGCTACACCACCACACACAGCTGCTGTTTTTCAAAAGGAAAAAGCTGTAAGCGGAAGAACACGACATGTTTATCTTATCTAGTTCAGCCCTTATAATTTAGACCAGCGCTTTTTTTAACCCTTTTCATGTAATAGCACACTGCCAAGGTGCTAACATTGTCAAAGCACACCATAATTTTTAAGGATATATTTTATTTTTAAAAGGAGTATTAAGATTGTGTTAAAAGTTCAATTAAAATTTTAATCATATGTTGATTAGTGTGTCAGTCCTCTACTTGTAATTGCTGTCATCACTACTTCTTCTGCAACAGTTAGTTGTGTTAACTCATACGCACTTAACAGAAACAGATCTTCACCCAGTCTAAACAAGATACATCAAGTCAGTGGTATTCAAACTTTTTAGGTTGGGACCCATTTCTTAGAATGGTGCTCGTATCGGGACCCACCGGGAGTGATGTCATTAACCTGGAAGTGATGCTGTGGAAGGAAGTGACATCATCAAGCAGGAAGTGCTATCATTGTAACATAATAAAATGACACTCCTGAAATGCAAACTGGCATTTTTGGACTGCAACAATTGTACAACCATGAAACATCCCTGACAGAAAGCAAGATTAGGACAAAATATTATGTTAAAGCACTGAACTAAAAACAAAATTTTAAAAAGCCCTCAATTGAAAATTCAAACTGTTAACACTCACCAAAGGAATATAACAAGAGTAAGGTCTGTAGTTTCCAAGATGGCTGCTCCCAGCTTTCTGTAACCCATCTAACATCAGTTCATTATCCATCAAGTGGGTCCCGACCCACAGTTTGAATAACACTGCATTAAGTGATGGGGAATTCTTGTCAATGTTGAAGGTATTTTTCAATGTTTTTGATCAGTGATAATAAACATTGTAGATTTAAATCACCAGGATTTTTGTCCCATCTCCCAATGTAACTAACTGCTTTCAAAAAGCCACAACCATGCCTCTTTTGGGTTTTTGCTTGGCTGCCACTCATGCATTTCCCGACTTCAGTTAAACACTCCCACCTCTCCCTGATTGGACAGGAAGCTTGGCACCGTTGAGCCATCTGGAGCTTCACTCGGGCTTGGAAATAACATGGTAAAGCAAAGAAGCTGCACAAGTCGAAACTTGCATGTGTTCTTTTTCTAGGGACGTTCACAGAACGTTAATATACCTACTGATACATGCCCTTCCCCCAAACTCCCATGGCATACATGTGAACCATTTGCAGGACACCAGTGTGCAGCACTGCGGTTGAAAATAGCCGATTTAGAACTTTATGGGTTGTATCTTAATCTCTCTTCTGCAACAGAAAATGTTTCTGATAGTGCAAGATGGGTACATGATCTTTGCTGCTCTCTCTATATTCATGAAGCCCACCTCAACCTGAAGAATGCTGTTCTAAAGGGTCCCTTGATTCTCCAGAAATGTTTTTTGGGGGGGGGGCACAGAAGGTTGTTATGCCAAACGGGGAATGGGAAAGTTAATTTATGTTCATACCCCTTAGGAAATGTATGTTCCCACCTCTTCAATATACTGTTCGAAGTAGCTTAGTTCTAGAACTGTAATCTCTGGACGCATGGTATTTCTATTTAGCTTTTCAAATTGGGTTCACAAAACTGGGTACAAAAAATTAAAACACCAAAGCTGCAATCCTATATAGATTTACCTGAGAGTAAACTCCATTTAATGTGGTATTTGGATATGATTTTCAATACAAGAGCTAATGCCCTTTGTAAGACATCATTTACTCCTCAGTGACCCTAAAGAGTTCTCTAAAATTCTGGTCAGGAGCTGGATTTGATGCAACTATCTTGGCCTTGCTGAATGCAGTCAACTTGTATGGTACTACTGTGTATTAGCTATGGTTGCCAATATCTTTTATATTGGTGCTGTCGATGTGACTTTCATGATGCGAATATGTTTATCTTTTGTGTTTCTGGAGGGTCTCCTTAGACTAACTGTGTGTTAGCAAGATCTTGAGTGATGTCCTTTGTAATTTGTATCAAGTACAGTATTGGAAGCACTTATTTATGGGCTCACTTTTGAAGGATTTAAGGGGTGGTCTTAACTGAGTGTTAACAGTTTTTAATTGTTCCATTTTTAACCTGTGATCAAAAGTCATAGATGATATGTTTCACAGATTCCCTGCAATTAAGCAAGTTGTCTGAGTTAAACTTGGTATGTATTAATATTGGAAGTAGGTATGTTGTGTTGGTCAGTTTAATTATCACTGTAATATAAAATCTTTCTGCTTTAACTCAACATCTACATTAAAATAGCCTGAAACACACAGGTGATTCTATTAAAAATTCTGTTTTCATAGTCCAGGAACAGTGGTTCAGGAAACATGGAAATAGGATATTGTTTTGGTTGTGACTTGCAAACATTGGATGAGATCATGCAATATTGACTAGAGTAAATATTTATGAATGCCTTGCATTTCTTGATTCAAGAAAAGTGTGAATAAAATAGAAGGGGGAGGAAGATGAGAAAACCATTGATTTAGAAAATTCAGCTGACTGCATTCCTCCACTGTTTCATGTGTTTACGTTGTATATAAGCAATAAATAGCTTTCTCTTATACCAAGAACAAAATAAAACATTGTAACCCCACAGGATGCAAGAATTGTAGCAGTCCCTTTTTTTGCAGTCCCAGGTAGGCTATTGGTGGGTAGGCTATACAGGAAGTACAGCAAGCTATTGGTGGGTTACTTTTGGCTTTGTGGATCACAAGTTATTCAAGCCTGTGTTAGCCAGGTGAATTTATAGCTAAGTTACTATGTTGGGGAAAATGGAGAATTTTTGTCCTGCATTTTCCCATGTTGCATTCTGTAGATGAAAGCTGCCGTTTTAATGATATTAGCCCTTGAGGGTGGAGTACGTTTATCAAGTTTGCATTTTTATTGCCAGATGCAGAGAAGAACGGATATAGCAGGCCTATACAACTAGTAATGTATGAGGGCCCCATCAGGAATTTAGACCAAACTGCACATTATGCTGCAGTTTGGCTCAGTGTGCTTTTCAAAATTAATAGCAGCTGGGGGCGGGTGTGTGTGTGTGATGATTAAGATCATGTTGTTGGGGAAGGGAGGTTAACTTTTCCTTTGCACTGTGATCCTAATGAAAACCTTACCCCCTCCAAGTTTTGTTTTGCATCTGAAGGGATGTTGCCCATTGGGGCCAGTGGCAACTTCCTGCCTCACACAATTGTTGGGGCCAAAGCCAGAGGAGGTGCAACAGAAACAGAACCTCTGGTCTCTCTCTCTCTCTCACACACACACACACACACAATAGTAAGACTGTACTATTGAACATCCTCCCTAATCTCTGCAGCAAAAAGTACAGTGACTACACTGGGTCCCAACCTGGTGCAGTGTGCTGGGGATTGTGGATGGTGTGCTGGGCTGGAGCCTAGGTTAGCCCATCTGTTGTGGGATTGTACAGTGATCCTCTCTTCTGGAATGCTACTAAAAATAAATTTGATCCTTAACATTTCCATACATTCAGGTTTGCTCCAGATATGTTCCCTTAGCGTGAGGAATGTTGTTGGAGTATAGAGATTGGTTTCTGAGGGCATTCCTGGTAGGTAAATACCTGCTTTCTCAATGTTAGAAAACATAGATCCAAACTACAATTTGTGCTCATCACATGTCATTAAATTTTATCTTTACTCAGGAGTAGAAGTCATGGTTTGGATTAGGGCAGAGGTAGAAAGTATGTTTTTCACTATGCTGTTTTTCAGCTGAAAACTGTTTTTCTGCTGAAAACCAGAGCAACTAATTAGAGCAGTAGTTCCCAAACTGTGGGTCAGGACCCACTAGTGCAGGGGTCAGGGAACTTTTTTACCTTTTACCCCAAAATATATTTAGATACGCCGACGTTACCCACCCACCCCGCCAGAACAAAAGAAAAAAAATTACATATTGGAACCCATTGCTTTTTATTTGATTAATTAATGAGCTTAATTAATGCTATGTAAATATGAAGTTGCAAAGGGTTTGGGAGAGTTAGGAAAGTTCTTTAAATATTTTTTAATCTTACTCTTATTGTAAATATCTATCCTGCTTAGTTAGATTTGATTTTGTCATATGGGGTGTTAAAATGTTCTTGCTTGATGACATCACTTCCTTTGGGCCCCGGTGATAAAAAGTTTGAGAGCCATTGTACTAGATTAAAGAAAAACACTTTTAAGGTCAGAAAGTAAGATAAAGGGGCAGCCTCCAAAGACTTACTTCAGAATTTAAAAGATTTGTTTGCAACTCTGGATCAAATCAAAAAATGATAGCAGTAGCCATTTTTTTATGTAGGTATCTGTTTCATGCACTTGTCAAACAGGGAATACCTCATTTTTACATCACAAGGAGTGTGCATGTAGGTAAGGAGATTCAGCTCGCCTCATACAAACATCTCAATTTTTACAATTTTTACATTTTAAAAATTAGATCCTCTCCACTTTAAATATTAACAGGATGAATGGGAGCAAAAAAAATACATCTGTTGCCCGATTAGTTTGACACCCCCCTCCCCACTTCACAGAAACATAGCTGTGGAGAAGGCAAGGGCCATTCCTAATGTGTGCTAAAGGGGGCTATGCATATAGATAAAGGGGGCTATGCATATAGATTCATATGCAATATAAAGGGGGCTATGCATATAGATTCATATGCATGCCCGGCTGTGTCTCAGCAGCGCGACCGTCCATTACCCCCAGGAATTTCATTTTTACCCCATTTGGGGTAATTTACCCCTGTTCCCAGACCACTGCACTAGTGGGTCACGAGCCAATTTCAGGTGATTCGATAAGCACCTTGAGCAGCCATTTTGAAAATAAGGGAAGATGGAATGCTGGAATGCTAGCATAGAACCAATTTATTCAGGAGAATAGGCCTGAATTTGGGACACCTGTGCTGAGCTGGGCTTGCATCTCACG